>OMLP01014282.1:0-13034 GCA_900302685.1 Spondyliosoma cantharus
CTCTCACCCCCGCTGAGCCGCCGCCCTGCTCGCTGGTGGAGGCCGGAGTGTAGGAGATCACCTCTATCAGCTCGCCATCACGCTTGAAGTACACCTGAGACAGAACGAGGAGCATTGAAACTGAGTGAGAATCAGCAACAATAGAAGGAAGGATGTATTTTACTGCACTTTTTTTTTTTTCTCCTTTTTTTGTGGAACTCTGGCAGAAAAAACACAAAAAAAGAAATGCACAACATAGTCCCTCATGGAGTTGATATTAGAAAACAGTTCCCTCTCTACACATCCAGCAGACACAGAGAAAAATATTAGCATCAATTTCATCAAAGTCCTGTTTCTGGCCACCTGGTGAATGTAATAGTCAGCCTTCTCTTCAGGTGCTAAATCCTTCACAACGTTCACAAGCCTGACTTTGCCGGTTGCTTTTGGTGCTGGGCAGGTAGCGCACTGTGGGTTTAATAGAACTGTTTCTTTTGGCTGGAAATAGGTGCCTGCTGTGGCTGGAAATGGGGCTGATGGAAGCAGTGAGAGTGAATCACAAAAGTGAACTTTGTGAACTGTAAAAACCAAAACAATGAATTCCAAAGCCTTTTATACACCGAGATCCTGCAATACTGCCACAATGAAGGACCGGCTTTTACCTATTATACACTGAACCAGACAATGGCAGCATAGCGCAGCAGGGTTTGAACAGGCTTTTTAAAAGGGGCTTAAGACACTAAAAGCAATCCTTCTCTGAAAACTTTCAACTTAATATTTTTTTGAAAAAGAATTAGTGCAGCCTTCAAAATGACCTGCTTGTGTCAGACCTGAAGCAGCATGCGCAGCCACCGGGATGGCTTTCTCAGGATATTACAGGACTTTTTTTCACTCTTTCATGAGTCTATTAACATCTGAGTGCCTAGTCTCCCATTTCAGCCTCATGACCTCCAGATATTAGCATTGAAATAAAGCTGTACAGTCACTGCCTGCGCTGTTGATATTTCTGAAACTAACAATTTTTTCTTTTCCGGTAAAAGGGAATTTTTAATCCACAGCTCTATTGGGGTCCTTTGGTCCTTTGAATTCAATTTGCATAAAATCAAAGAGTTCTTATCTAAACGCTGCATCTCAATGCACTGATTGAGGTTTTTGTTAGGAGATGATTGAAGCGTGCTTTGACATGTTGCCACCTCCAGGGCCGATGCCTTGCGTGGGTAAACAGCAATAATGAGTGTCAACAAGTAGGGATAAGGCCAAACTCTTCAAGAATAACAAAAAAAAATAAAAAAATAAAAAAAAATGACATGTTCATGTTCATAAAAGGGATAGAGTCTACTATGTGTAGGCCACAATGCAGCTGTGCACACTTTGGCCCTTTTTGTGAATAATCGTTTGCCTTTAAAGTGTCAAAACGTACAACTCCTCATGTTTGAGTTCAACCCGGATCAAAATATAAAAACTAGACTAACTTTGGTATTCAGCATGAAGGACACTTACTGCAGAGTAAAATACCATTGAGAATTTATTCCAAAATTTACACAGTTCATTTGAAAAGGACGAAGCCTGTCGGATGATTCGTAAGCCTTCAGAGCGTCATCCAATGTAACCTTTACTTTAGCAACTTTATTTTAAAACACTGATGAATGAGGGCTGTCTGTGTTGGGCCCCCTTGGTTGATGAGGTTATGCTGGGAAAGACAGATGCAACATCATTATATTACAAGCTGTGTTGTGCTGCCGGGGTGTATGATAGTATTTATAGCCAACTCTAAAAACTTTCTAATGCCTGCCATCAGAGCAGGCTGGTACACATCCACATGGGGCTGGGTGACCTTGCACAAAGGCGTTCAGCAGTGCTGGTGGATGTCCGTGCCACAGAAAAGGAAAAAAACTTTACTTATCCTCCCATCAAACATGACGCTCCTACCTATGAGTGCTGAATTGCTCCATGGCCCCATCTGCCTGCACTGCACTTTCAGTGCAGAGGGTTCAGAAACACCTTTACTTTGAAAACACATTCTTTTCTTTTTAGCTAGTTTCATCTTGGGATGTGAATACAGAGGTTGATGCGCGCGGTTCTCATTAGTTATTTCATTACATTTTCATTATATTTGATTAAATATTTAATTAGAGAAAAACACATTTGAGATCTTGAGGGTTTTCTTTTATTCATCCCGTCTATAACGCCTGATTATAATTGCCCTTGTTGGAGATATTGTGAAATCCCATTAGTGCAATCTGTTGTTAAAAGATGAATAATGGCTACGTCTACAGGTACAACCTTCCTTTTTATTTAGCTCGTACATACACAAGAGATGTTTCTCAGAAACAAAAACAAATAAAAAGCTTCTCCAAAGGAAGGTTGAGTGTAGCTTAGGTTGGCTTAAAGAGACAGGAGGTAAAACAGAGCTGCAGCACTGGACAGTGTGAGGAGACTGATGTTTCTTTGAGCATTTAAGCATGTCAACTTATTCTAGTAGTTACCCATGGTAAAATTATGAGCCTGAAAATTAGCATAATATGTTTCCTTTAATTGACTGACTTCCCGTGCAAAGTATCCGCCAGGCACAAATTAAGGATAATCAGAGGTTCTACATATTTATACTTCAAAAAACCTAAAATAGCTTAAATATTGCTTTAATAAAAAAATAAATAGTTTTTAATATTCTGCCACAAACATCTGGCTGGCCATATTGAACCATGTAGTGGGCCAACTTTGGCCTGCGGGCCCCACTTTGGGCAGCCCTGATGTTAACTCGACAGCATCTACTACAGCCTTCTGCAGTTGACAGTCTTAAGCACTGATTATAGCATTTATATAGCATAATTTACAAAATAAGTACCCTAGATTAAAATATTTCCCTCCGATGAGTTTTGCCATGTGGAAACATTTAATACCCACCGCTTTTTTATTTTTTTCCAGGCGTCTGCTCCGTGGAGCCGGAGCTTAAAATCCAGTAGCGCAACGGGAAGCACACACATCAACCTCAGATCCACAATGACCCCATTGCGTCTGCTGCTAACTCCTACAGCTTCTCGACAACTTGCAAGGAGAAGGAGCTTTTTCACTGCGTATTAAAACACCTCATTAATTATCACAGCAGGTGGAGAGGAGAGCAGCGTGGATTAGAACGATCCGTGCACCTGTTCTGTAGCTTTTGTTGGACAAAATGGTGTGGGTACACAAAAACACCTGTGTTGGCGATGGATCGGTATAATAAGGGAATTAATTGCGTAAGCCCTGATAACTGATTTGTTTCTGTAAACATTAACAGACAAGTTCATTTATAGGCATTAAAGAAAAAGTCATTAAACAGCTACATGACCTAACATAGTGCGCGGAGGCTCGTGCTGCGTGAGCTCCGAATCAGTCAGAAATAATACCTTCATTGAGGTGTTACCTGCAGCAGAATATCAAACCTCGGTTTACCTATTCATAAGGGTCCCACCGTGACTAAATATCTTTCGTCGCCACCTGTCTGCTTGAAGTATGAGAAAAGGAATCAATCAATGTTTCATCAAAGACACGAATGAATGGGATAACAGATATGTAGCTGTGGGGAGAGACTGAAGTGTTATTCCTGTGTCATTATCCTGCAGTTCTGCTGCTTTTTCATTTCCCCTTTCATTACCGGCAAGCAGATCGCATATGGATATGGAAAATACTGCAGACATGGATATTAATAGAAATATAAGGAAACGTTGGAGAAGTGCGGCGCACTCGGTCATTTAAGCTTGTTATTTGTTAATTTCTCCCGCTGATTTCCTGTTAAGCGGCTTCCAATCAGCTTTGATTTCTCTGTCGACTCATCGTCTTTGTTCAGGCATTTTTTTCAGAATCAAAGGCGTCATCATTCTCATTTTTGTGACTTTTTCCCTCCCTGCACAATTTTGCAGTGGCAGCAGCTCGCGTGAGAGAGTCACGCTAAACGGAATGCCAATCAGCAGAAAGCGTTGGCTTCGATGGATCTCTGAGTTAAATGTGAGCACTTTTACTTTATTGTTGAACGTATCGGGCTCGAAAATGCCAACTTCTGAGACACAGTTCAATTAATGCCTAACGAATCGTGACTTGGAATTAAAACGATTTGTCTGAGTGGGATGCAGCTCTGCAGGGCCAAGATTTTTGACATCTTGCAAACGTGTGAAAATGCGTTTTGAAATGATTTTTGATGGCGTTTCAGAGCGTACCGGACAGCTCACAGCAGCCGAATAAGACGAATGAGAGAGACATGCGACAATGGTCACTTGTGAGACAACATTCAATGTAGCGAGCCATCAAGCCACGCTTGTATCTTTGTAAATATTAATATGAATCAATCAACAATTCATCTTAAAATCCAAGCACAATTAAGGAGACATCTGCCACCACTGTAAACTTGGTCTGTATTCATTCAAGCTACCTAGTAATTTGCTAAAATCTCATTTCCCACATTTCCTTGTCTGACAGGCAGAGATAAAAAAAAAAACGCATCACTTCTTTCACGTCTGTTCAAATGGGAGAGCAAACACTGATTAATTTTCCACAAGTGATTATAAAGCTGCCAAAATAACGCCGAGGACGTCTCTCGCTGTGATACATGTCTCCAATAAGCGGTTGCATTTCACAAAGTGACATGGGAACTTTTGTTGGGTTGCTGCTTTAGAAGAGCTGCACGCTGTGTGATAATCCTACATGTAGCATTCTGTATTAATGGAAAAAAAAAATGTCTTTTATGTCACACAAAGAAAAAAAAAAAAAGGTTATTGAATGGCGCATTGTCCGACAACAGACCATTTCATGACGTTTTTATATGGCTTGAAATACAACATTTGAATCATGAAGTCCTCTCAGGAGATTATAAAACATGAGTCTATTGTTTTAGCGAGCATGCAGGGCAACGTGCAAAATGGGTTTATTGCCTTTAATCAACACAATGGCCTGTTAGGTAAAACATTTGGCCGCTATAGGACCGAGAAACTAGTGTTTGCTCTCATGTAAAAGGGGATTTTTGAGTGTTTTTTGGCGTTGCTGTGGTATTGTTCTTTCACAGACAGCGTTACTGCATGGAATAAAGTGATTATCAATCACGCCTCTGTTATAAATCCCCAAACACTTCATAGTCCAATATATGCAGACAATGAAACCAGACAGAAACCACTTACTTCATTCTGAAATGAATTAGCACAGAGAGAGGGAGAAAAAAAAAAAAAAAAGAGATGTAATTCTAAGCACTAGCCCATACACAATGGCATACAGCGGTGGTAAAATTAAGCTGGGATGGCATGAGAAGGGTTTTTTGCATTTTTCCTGTGAATAGACGGGGATGAAAGCACCTGCACTCTGAACGCTGCCAAGCTGTCCCCACCTCGCCGACATCTCAAATGCGAAAAAACCTTTTTTGAAAACGTAACAATCATGCATTGGTCCATATACACCTTTATGTTGCTGCAATTAATCATGGCGGTGTCAAAGGGACAAGGCGGTAATTTTCACGCTGACAGAATGATTCAATGAGAGTGCAGAGGCACGGGAGAAGGGTAGAGAAAGAGGAGGGAGGCAGCGAGCAGGATCCTGGCCATGACTTAATCAGCTTTCCTTCTTATTATTAACTGTCATTATCTTTCTTCTTTTCAATCAGTGCTTGCTTGTGCTCTGAGGATGCTCTAATGAGTGGCACTGGGAAGCTATTATTGATATGTCACCAGCTTGCTTCAGTGGCATCAGATGCCGACAGATCTCGAAACATAATACTAGACAATTTTAACACATGCAGTCGATTGTATTCAGCTCTCTCCAAGCTCCAGTGGGGAATTTTGGCATGCTGGGTGTCGCCTAAAAGTGGTGGGAAGTAGCAGCTTTTGATAGTATAAGAAGTTCAGAGAGAATTGATGTTATGCTGCAACACGGGAAAACTGCACGCAGACACAGTCATCTCCAAACCTGCGGTATATTATAGTAAATAAGCTATCGGCTACAATATTATTCCCATACAACTCCACTGGGCCTTTATATGGACAAACAGAATTACATTTTATGATGCGAGGCTGCAAGGACGAAACATAAAACACTCTTTTATTTCACTGACATCTGTGGAGGATGTTCAAAGAATGCTGCATGACCGTGTTCATGCCAAGGTCATGGAAAATGCATGTTTCTCCAAATCATACATCGCGACACATGAAATCAGATCATGTAGCAAACATTTTTTTTTTTTTTACAATTTCACAGATAGACGGCATCGCGACAACAATGCTCTGTGGATGCGTGATGCTACATGAGTCCTGCCAATGTCATTGGAAGCTGTCGTAGCTAGCTTGGGATGTTAACAATTTTAACACGAGTCGAGGAAGTATGAATTAAGCTAGGTGGCAAGCTATGTAGGAAGATGATGCAGAAATGTGTGCAGTTAGTAATAAGTCCGGACCGACAAATATATAATTTTGTGGCAGACTAAGAATGTCTGAGGGGCAGGGGCAATACAAATATATATAGAGAGGGCAGCAGCTGTATGCCGTGAATCACCTGCACACAGAAAATCGTGCTACATTTAGAGTAAAATAGTTATAAACGCCCTAGAAGGCACTTTGTCATGTTTTATCTTCCACGGAGCAAGCAAGAGGATGTTGCATAGCAACAGGAAATGTCTTTGTATTCGTTGAGGACCAAGCAAAAGTATCCAAACACAGATCTTAAGAGACGAAGTCAAGGCTGACACTTGTATGGTGCTTATGACTATATGGTCTGATCAAAGCAGCGTCGGCATACGACTGCGCAGCATGCTCAGTTGTTTAGCGCTCAACGTTTAGAGTAGAAGGTCTCGTTTGACTCATTTGTTCCATCATTAAAGCTCAGGCAGAGATAGAGAAGTGAGTGTAAAGCAGTTTTAAGGGCCCTTCAAGCAGATTTTTCTCCCCCACACACAATTTTAATAATTCTTATGGCTATAAAAAACTTTATTGGTACTTATTTCTAAATATTAAAATGCAAAAGGTTAAAAAAAAAAAAAAAAAAAAATTATGTGAAAATCTGATGATAAAAATAACATTTGCTGCACAAACACTGTTTGCTGCACACTGCTTTGTCTTAATTAGTTGAGAGGATTCTAGCACAATCAGCAGCCCTTGTGCTTCCAACCAATTTTCTCTTCACTTTCTGTTATCAGCGTCTGTATATGAAGCAGTGCAGTCCACGAGAGGACCCTTTATTCTGGAAACAGACCGTTTTTTGAGGCCTGGGAACATAAAATGTGGATGACTTTACATTAAAATGACATTACGATTACAGCAGGTATAATAAATATTTTCTACACCGATGTTTTTATTTTTGCCCAAGAGATTTATGGCAAGTTTCCGAACCCATTGCCAGAATAAATGCTGATAAGGTATGTTTCTGCAGAACTGCAGATAATTTAAAACTTTACATTTCTTCACGTTGCAACTTTCCTTCAATTTTAAATGTCTGTATTGTCACAATGCTATGCTTTTGCTCTGGTTAGGTTAAGGCACCAAGAAAGTACTTGGTCAGGGTTGTAAAACAACATATATTGGCTTAAAATTCCCTTTTTTGTTTGCCACAAAGTTGCCTGGAATTGTCACAAGGTTTCCTTAGAAATAACCGGTGGCTTCACACTTGAAAATGTTGAAACACAGACTCGAACTATGGTCACTGGTTTGTCAGCCTTGCTGTCTGAAGTCAACTTAAATGGTCATATATCAATATTTTTTGTTTGTCTGTTGTCTTGTTTCTGCTGCCTCCACTTGGCCAGAAAAAAATATTTCTGTAAATTAGTGTTAGTTTCAATGTTCACTCTGTATCCCTTGTTGACCTCATTTGATAAAGAGTGGCTGAACACACAATTATACGCAGTAGAGCTGGAAACACATTAGATACAAAATGTGCTCTACCCTATCGCCATGTGCACGCGTACATTTAAAATAGAGGGCAGTCTTTATATGCAGCGCATTAAGCAATTCATTCCCATCTCACAGTAACGACGGTGAAATATGCCTCGAATCAAAGATGACTTAAAATGAGCGATACAACAGAATGGTCATATTTAGCGGCTATTAAACGGTGGCTCAATAAAACCGGCCAATTCCTTTGTAAGTTGTGAGCCACTATTGAGACCGGCATTTGCAATGATATGACATTGAAAATAGAGCTGACAACAGCTCATTTTGCAACAAGCCCCAGGGCAGCAGCACCGACAAAGACTAAATGAGTTTCATCAAAAAGCGGAGGGAGCCTTTTGAAGTTGCATTCACATAACTGGGCCAAAGAAGCAACATCTAAGCATATACTTACAAACCTAATAATGAGGTTTTGCTATCCGGCGTGACCATGGACAACAGCATAAATAGAACAAATTATCACAGTTTAAATGTCATATTTGTGCTCATTCTTAAAACTGAATGGGGATTTAAGTCAGCTGTAATACTGTGTGGAGATAATGATAAAAGAACAACAGTCGTGCATTATTTTTATCTTGTAATTCTCCTTTTTGGAACCTGTTATTTACTTTAACAGTAGCTATAAGTTTAGCTTTGATTATGACGTGACGCCTAAAGATTTGACAAATCTGGCAACATATATTTTGCTCCAGAGATTTTCTGCTATGACAGCAACAAATTCAGACAACCGAGCATAAAGCGGATACACCAAAAACAAATATGAAAGTGAGCTTGACTTCCCAAAGGACCAAACTTTTTTTCCATATAAATTACAAATAATATTTCCCTCTCCTGACTACGAACCACATGAGATCTCAAGGAGAAGTTTTCAGGACTGCGTATCATAGCGAGACCGCACTTGTCAGAGTTTGTTTGCCCGGTTTTGATTTAGTCCAACAGTCCGCGGCAACTTTGACAGGCCATGATCAACTCCCTGCAGAGGCAATGTAACTTTAAAATTGTTTTCTTTCTCACTTTTTCAACGAATAGCGCAGTCCTGACTTCACGCTGTATCTTGCATCATTCCAGTGTAAACACTGTGTCTGTTTGCCGACGGCTAATAAGCGACCCTGAAATTAGTTTCCATCCAGGCACAAGGTGCAAGATTGAGAAGTAAATATCCTCCGATAGTTTCCTGGCACGCACAATGACTCACAAATATGATTTTAGCAGATGATTTCCATGCTTCGAGGGCACTAGAAACATCAGAGGCCTTTCACACTCGTGGTGCTCACACACACAGGTGTTTTCACTCATATTGGCTCATTAAACCTCTTCTCGGGACGGTGTGGGTGTGTGTACAAACAGTGCTTGACTAACATCGAGCAGGGTGAAGCAGTATACCGTCATGAATATTAACGCGTCCTCACCCCCACAGCTCATTAAATATGGCAGCTTGGTCAGTGGCCCTAAGCTTCAAAACATGACGCACTGCCATCCTTTTAGCGCCCGTTTTGGATGTGACTGGCTCTGCGGTAAAGTTAGCAATAAAGTGTTATATGCTCTGTATGGTTGAAGTTTCAAAATAAAGCTTGCTGACAAACAGTTCAGTTGTCATCACATAAGGTATTATGACTTCTGGACTGTTGCGTATGAATGCTGGCAGCCGGTTGCAATTTGGTTAGGTTTGGTCACAAAAACGTCTCGATTGGGTTCAGGAGAAGATCAAACATTGGGTAAAAATAATTACATTCAGCATCCTAACTTACAGTAACTTGGCTTTAGTTAAGTGACACAACTCACATCACGCAACGTCAATGTAAGTTATGTCGTCTAAGTGCGTTAACTTGAATAAAAAACAAATCACTAGTAACTCTTGGTCCCTAACGCCGGTCTCTGGAGGTAAAGTCCCCGACCATCCCTGACATGGACTATTCTCCCTTTTTACACTGCTGCACTAGTGAGGCTTCAAGAGGTGTATAAGGCCACTGACACAGGCTGCTGTATTGGATGCATTGGAAATGACAACAAGCTGTAAAAAAAAAATATATATATATACAGTGTTGGGGGTTCAGTAGTTATATGAATCGTTGTTGCATTATCAAATCACAAAATAAATGTTATGTAATCTGTTTTTGCCTGTTAAAAGGCAGTTTTTCCTGGCACTGATGTCAAGTGCTTGCTCATGAGGAAATGTTGGGCCTCTATAAATAATAAATACGAATGTGGTCTAGACCTAAACTATATGAAAAGGGTCATGAGACGACTTTCGTAATGATTTGATGCTTTACAAGTAAAACTGGCTCGAACTGAACGACAGTCGGTGAGAAAAATGTGTAATTAAAGTATGATGAAAATGCTGGCGATTACAAAGGGGAACCATCCGTAAACATTCTTGTCAGTAAAAAGCGTTTAAATGAATGTGGAAAACAACCTTCATTCTGTCGCTTTCAATCTCTTCTCCGCTCGTGAAGGACTTCTTTTGGCATATCTGAAGAAACACTTGCCAGCAAAGCCATTAGGACACATTTTAAATGCACCACCATCAAGGCTGGGATGGCTCACAAGGAGCTGTCTCTAGGTTGTTTTTTTTTCTCGACAGGCTGCATTCATCGAGCGGTATGCTCTCAGCACTGTTTTTGATTGGTTCTCCTTTTCGAACTGCACCACCAATCAAAGCGATGTCCTCCCGAAGGCTCTAATATAACTGTACAGTGTGACGCTCGTTTACTAGCCGTGAAAACGCTGTCAACATCGAAATGCGTAACGTAACCGCAATCAATCACATGAAATGAAGTACCTCCCGCCGCGGCACGTTATTTATTTTCCCAATCTTAATTCAAGTTAAGTTGAAGACCTTTTCATAAAAGTCTGACAGTAATCAGTGTTGAGCACTGTTGACGTTTACACTGCCTGGTTTATATTCATGTATTTCAGACTTTTCCCCTTTATAGCCCAGCTTCTAACATTTGTTACAAAAGTAATCAGAAAGTAATCATCAATAAGAGATGAAGTAGTGAAAGGAGATTTATTATAACATTTTTAATTAATTTCTAACTGGGTAACTAGTATTCTAACCTATTAGATCTCAAAAGTAACCTTCCCTACACAATATATGCATATATGAAGTATATCAGTATAGGAAGTTTGTTGACTTGAGCAAACTTCCAGAATACTTTAACACCGAGCTTCAAACAGAATAACTGAGAACACATATGTGGGTACGAGGACGAGTCTACTTTCTCCGGTAAAACAGATTCATTTGGTTCACAAAGCACTTTGAAAACAAAATGAGCCAATCTGAAGATGTCTTGTTATTTCAAGGACGTTATTGGATTCAGTGTTTCCTGGAGGATTACTGTCCAGGAGCGCCAGCAAATGTGTTTTGTTTGAAAACGGTTGTGACTGGAGGCGGCTGGATCTCAATGATGAACTGAAATATGTATTGTGACAAAGGTTCACAATGTGAGTTTCTTATATGTGTGTACCATACATCTGAGCTCATTATTTTTAATTGATTCCATGTTTGTTGTCCATTACTGCCACACTGCAGCTGTGAGCTAACTGCTAGCCTTGGACAAAAGGTTGAAAACTTAACTTTCTTTTTGCTTAATTTGTTTTATCCTTAGATACAGCATATCACCTGTCTTATACAACGCTGGCAAATTCGTAATATTGCATCTCTTTCACGGACAGATATTTCTCAACCTTCTATTATAAAATCTGCTTTTTTAATCATACTCAATTGAACCATTTGTCATGTAAGCTTATACTTTCCCGCATGAGTCATTTGTGAATTTGCTTCTAAAGAGTAGGGAGACGTGTTTGAGGTCTCTCTTCAACACTGTTTAATTCTATGGTTTGCTGTATAAAATGTTTTGTTTTTTTTTTTCTTTTTCGAAAAGAGTGCTACTTCAATTCCGTGAGTGATAAAACTGCTGCTTTGAAATGATCGTGAAAAGTCTTTGCAGAACAAAAGCTTCTTCGCATTTGAAAGGCAATATCTAAACCTTTCAATACATCTTAGAGTTTCTTCTGCGGTCTGAAAAATACAATGGTGAATGGAGCAGCCAAACTCTCTTTCAATTTCAGTTTTTATCTCAAGTCGCTGACTTGGATCATTTGCTTTGCTGAGTCACTGCAAAGCTAATTATCAGCAATGTGACTTGGCCGTTGACACGGCGACCGTCCGGGCTTACTGACCCGCTGAAACCTCTCTGATCTCTTTTCCTTTTTTCTTCCTTCCTCTTTTTAAGTGTTGGAAAAAAAGGATCCAGCAGTGCTGAGCTTTAATGGCTTAAGGCTCCCTGTGAAATCACAACAGGGGGACAACCTCACTCATCACACCATCATCCAGGAAGTACCTGAGAGAACGGAAATCAAATTCACCTTGTATTCACCTCTCACTGGGCTCATAATTGCAGGAGATAGGTGTGCTCAGGGTCTGGAGTCCATTACCATACACCCATGGACGATGATTAATGACCCGGTGGGAACAAACAGCGAGCGACCGCTCTCAAACAGTGTTCGTAAGCTCATATGCCACCGAACACAGGAGCATATGCTTCAGACACTTTAAAGACCTTGTCTTGTACTTCAAAAAGTTTAGAGAAAAGGAAGTTGCGCGAGGTGCTACTCTGAAGTGTGCGTGCACTTGTGTCTGCCTGACTGCATGCATGTGCACACTGGTGCCTTTCTGCACGTACAGTGATAATTCTGTGTGCAACCATTACGATCATGTCACTGCCATTAGATTAATTGCCATTAAAATGCGACCATCAATAACACTAATGTGTGCTGTTTCCTAAAAATCTGATCTACCTTTATTAATGACTACATTGCATGACGAAATTAGTGCTGGTAATCAATCATACGTCAGCCTGTAATGAATGTAACAGCAGCTCTGGTGACAGCTTCTTCAAAAGACCGGGAATACACTTTTCCTGTGTGTTTATGCGCGGCTGTGCCAAGCTTATATCCACCAGTGTTTTTCGAGCAAATAGCGCCGGGTGTCTGTGAGGATGCACTGAGATCAAGGATTGTGCTGTTGTCATGCAAATTTTAAAATTCTGTTTAAAGAGCCTTTTTTTTTTTTTTCCCCCTGGAAGTCGTCTGTGTGCTGATATCTTAGAAAAAAAAAAAAACAATCAAACAACCCCCCCCCCAAAAAAAATAAAAAACCCC
>OMLP01014282.1:17841-28525 GCA_900302685.1 Spondyliosoma cantharus
AACGTGCGAGGCGTTTCACTTCACTGTCTTATCGACGTCACAGGAGGATTAGTGTCCTGACAAAGATGTTCCCTGACAGCTGGAGAGGCACGTACGCAACAAGAACAGGACTTATGACGTTTTTATGACGGCAGGCCTGTTCAACTGCATTCAGAAGAGCTAGAGTCAGCGATGGACTGCGACTGAGTACATCTACTCTCGTAAAGTAGTTTGAGGTACTTGTACTTTACTTGACTACTTCCATTTTCTACTACTTTATAATTCCACTCCACTACATTTTGGGAGGCAAATGATTGATGATTGGAGTTACTGTTTACTTACTTTACAGTCATAGTTAATGAACGGCTTTAATTGGCCTTATGGATGGAATAAGAATAGCTTTGCTAATCTTTGTCTCAAAATTAGACTAAAACATTTTAAATAGTTATCAAAACGGGAACATTAATGCAATCATTTAACCAAAGGTTTTCAATTCCAGACAGCTCACGACTGCCCGCAAAGAGAAAAGCAGCAGTCGCAGTAGCGGGTAGTCATGAGCTGTCTGGAACTTTCGTCTTTTGCTGTCTGGAACTTTCGTCACCAACTACCCTATGTGGCTGCATGCTGTTGAATCGCAGAGGGAAACTTTCCACGGCAGAGATTTGCTTTTAATAAAGCTGTCAAGCACTAATTTCAAATGGCATTTGAAAGGAATGGAAATTCATTTCAGTAGATCCTATTCGTCTGAAGCGGCCACAATGAAGACAGCGACAGCCATACTCCCAATGTATTCTGGTTGTATTTCAAACCACACTGAAAGAGGGGCCTTGAGGTGAGACAGTGTCATCAATATGCAAAACAATTTCATGTCTGAATTTGGAGAGGTTCTTTATAGTTGAAATTGGAAATAATAGTGCAGACAGAAAGAGGCACAAGTGGACCCCGAAGAACATCTAAAAAGTATTTCCCTGCTCTTAGTGGCGGAGTGACGGTATCACACTGTGTCTGTGATATGCAGATCTGTGACAAAAGCCAGAGAGAGAGTACAGACGGAGGGAGAGGAGAGGCCGGATGACGAGGTGATGTCGTGCTTTTTTGCATGATTCTGTCTTTGGCCAGAAGCTGCAGAATTTTTATTTATTTATTTTTTTTATCAAATCTTTAGGGAGACTCCGCAGAGGTCAGAGCTACTTGGATGACACAGATGCTTGAACCTGTTTACTCCAGCTGAAGCATGTCCAGCCACTTCATCTTGTTCCGCCCTACGTGTCACTAATGGCACTCGCATATGGGGTCCTTTGTCCCTTGTTCTTCCTTTTGTGCATTTGTACAATCCATTCAGCGCACTCTACGGTGCTCCACCAATGTCATTAAGCGAAAAAAAAAAAAATCATGTAATGTACTGTTCAATCAAGTGCTCAAAGTACGAGCGAGCTACTCTCAAAAAGGATGCTGCATTTTACTCAGTTGCACTTAATGCAATTTGTAATTGGTCCTAAACACAAAGGCATATCTAAGAGGTTAATCATGAGGAGTGGTAACGTAAATGCCCATGTCACATTAACTGAAAATTAAGCAACTGGAGATTCAAAATGTCAATTTAATTGACTCTTTCACCTAATATTCATCCCGGTGGAGCGTGGAGGAGATGTTAATTGGTCCATTCCTAAGCCAGTCCTATGATCTCGATTTAACTTGTAGGCTTGAGGATGTGATTCTGGCGTCCAAAAAAAAAAATCAAAACAAGATTCACGTTGCCAGCTCTTGGCAAGGCTAAAAACACACGACCCGCTGCTGCTTCACTTCTCCAAGGCTGAGACTGCGCCTCACACAGAGGTAAATGTAGATGTGTTTGTGTAAAAAAACAAACAAAAGAAAACAGCGTTATATCTGGAGGTGTAGGGGAGAAAACATATGCATTCCAGGCCGAGCTAAGCAGAGTGAGACATAAAACAATGCCAAAAGGCTTATGTCCCTCATTTTGAGAATTCGCACAGTTGGATGGGCTACGATGATGGCAGTGGCGGAGATAGAAGGCGGCCTGAGAAAAAAAACAAAACAATCAAAGTTAAGTCCTCTCAAGAGGGAAGAGAAAAGGACATGTTGAAATGAGCGCTGGCACGAGTCGCCTGTACCTAAGTCTGAGAGCCTTTATTCCCCAGCATGAGCAGCACTGCGAGATAAAAGACGCTGAAATGCTTTTTAATCACTATTCTATTGTGCTTTTAGCATTCGCATTTACACCCCACCCTGTTAATTTGCATGGGTTATTACTGTGCTGTCAGCTCATATCGCATCCTCCTGCCCCGGCCGAGCAGCCGGCGGTGGCTGGTTTGCGGAGAGAGAGAGAGAGAGAGAGAGAGAGAGAGAGAGAGAGAGGGAGACTCTGGTGGCTGTCAGGAAGAGGAAGGGGATGAAACACAGAGACAAAAGCTTGTGTCACATTGAACAAGTTCCCCAGTTCCGGAGCCCATTAATCATACCGATGTTGTTGAAAACACAGCGAGCGCACATCCTTGCATGCTTGGTTTTTTTTTCTCTCCGTGTGTTTAAGATGGTGAGAAAACGCGTCTGAGCGTTCCTGTCTGTGGAAAACATATGGTGTCATTGATGCTTTGCTGAGCAATAGCAGCTGTCTAGCAAGCGGCCTCCTCTCAAGTGGCCATAATATTGTGGTCTATCACTGAGAGATATCCACCACCCACATACACTTAATACACAGCGCTATTTAGAGCCCATCCACAAAAAAAAATGTCAGAGGCTCATATATTTTTCATTGAATTACATAGAAAAAAACAATAAAATCCTTCACGATCTAAAGAGAGCAATTTGGGAACTTAAGCGCAATCGGGGCTTTCTTCTGTGGCGTTGTTCCCCGTGTGATAGGAAATGCGATATGTCATGGCTGTATATGGCTCTCCCCAGGCTGCTGCTCTCTGAGGGTAAACCGGGCTCGGACTTACAGCTTGTGTCTATAATGAGGACGAGGGGGACAGTAGAGAGGATTCTGCCAGCACAGTTTGATGGCTTGGTAAAGGCAGGACAAAGGGGAAGGCTTTTTGTGTCGCCCAAATAACAGACAGTGGCAGATGGGACTTACCCTTTACCCAGCCCAGCGTCAATTATGCTGTGACTGGCACCCTCATCCCTAAAGTCAATTTTTTTGCTTAAAGGCAGGGGTTTAGGGTTGGCAATCTGTTACAATTTGGCCCCTCAGCCTCACCCATCCCCCTTTCGCCAGCTTGGTAATTCAACACAAGGCGCTGACATGGATGCACCTTTAAGTTCCCCGGTGCTTTGGGTGTCACAGATGAATTTCATGTGGCTTTAAGGCCTCGGTTGTTTCGTTTCTTTCATTCTTTTTTATGACACCTAATTTACAGACCAAGGGGGTAAAATGAGGCTGTAAAGTTATATGAGGCCAAAGAGAGTCACTTGAGGTAATGAAGTATCCATCATTCAATTCTCAGCTCTGGCCTGAGACCATACGAACAATCCCCAAAGAAGTCTTTGAGAGAATCTACATCAAACGCCCGCGGCCAGACTGAAAGAAGCACCACAAATGTCGATATAGTGTACGCGACATTCAGGGACAGGGAGGAGAAATCGTATTTCACGCCGACATGCAAGGGTTGTTGATGGGGCGGTTATGACGGGGACAAATGGGTGACCATGCATCAAGGGTTCCTCTTATTAAAATATGAAAAAAAATAAATAAAAAAATACAACAGCACGCCCGTCACTGCCTTGATACTGTTATTTGTTTATCTTCAAGCCAAGACATGATTTGAATCAGTTATCAGATAGCGAAAAAGATGCTGATATCTGCAGCTTTTGACCATCCCAGTGTGAGATCTGATGGTAATCTGATGAGGCACTACAACGTCTTTAACCCTTCCAGGTCATTTAAATGCCTCCTGTGCTTCGATGGCACGTTTCAGAGATCTGCCTGCTGCTTGGGTGAAAATGCATTTGATTGAATAAGACAGCTGCATTTTAGCAAGCATGCTCCTGAACCATTTATGAAGCGCTTCTCGCTATTCAGAATGTCAGCGACAAACACTAAAATTGCCATCACTCAGGCACACAACACAAAAGCAATAATTTTCCCAGCTATTAAACACATCTCGGAGCCATCGGTAATTGACATGATGTATCTATTTCAGACTCCATTTTATGTCTTTTCTCTCCTCTTAACGCAGATTTTTTAAAAAGCAACCTGTCTGAAATAAAGTGAACTGAATGATTAATACACGGGTAATAAGTATTATTCAGGACATGACTGAAGAAAATAACATTTTTAATACAGATGCTAAAAAAAAACAGCTGTGGTGGAAGAAGTAATCAGATCCTTAATGTAAAGGTGCAATATGTCTGACTATTTTAGTTGAACACATTCATAAATTAAGGAGGATTGAATAACAGAATGTGAAGAAATGACAATTTTGATGTTTTGTCAAAGATGTTTGAGTAGCAGATATATCTACTGAAGTTAGCTCATCCTTTCTATAAATAATAAAATAATAAAACCACTCAATAAAGATGATCTAATCGTCTGGAAATGGCCGTTGATTAATGCCGACCTCTCGTGCTGCTGGCTGCGTGGCTAATAAACTAACTAGCAAAGTGCATTTACAGTTAACTGTTACTCTGGTGATGTGCTGCTCCTGTACTTGTTTGGAGAATCAAGTCAACAGGTGGCCAAATTGTACGTATTTCACCTTTGAGGAAAGGTAGAAATTCACGAGTTAACTGAGTTTTTTCATCACATACTTCGGGATTTAATTTCGGGTCGGGCACCATCCCAAAGCATCAGTACTCGATGAGTTGAGAATGCGACTCAGAAATCCACTTGCTTACAGAGTGGACCTTTAAGATTGATGATTTTTGAGTCTCATTCTCAACTGACTCGTCAAATGCTGACGCTTTCGGACGGTGGCCAACCCGACCTACCATATGTGGCGAACAGTGTTGCTCATCAACATTGCCAAGAAAGGACTCGAAATAACTATAAAATAAGAAGTATAAGGTAACTTAAAATGGAATTACTCAACATTGCACATAAGTATTCTACTTGAGTGTATATACCTAGTTGCACTGGGAGGTTCAACAGTGAAGGCAACTCCCATTATCCCATGCTACGTTGTGACATCATTAAACTAAGGTAGAAAATACATACGGCGTCTTTAGGTAATTGGGAGTGTTGCATATGTGATACCTGGTGTTTCAAGGTGAATGTGAGTGGACTCTGACGGTGAGTTTATACATCCTGAGTTCTTCATTATGGTTTGAATGGCAGGTGATCAGCACGGAACATCTGTCCGTCTCCTCCAAATGCTTAGCATTTTCCATTTAACTCAAGATGTCCTGACAGCTTACTGAAGGGTTGTCAAGGTGTTCAAAGAGCTTTTTTTTCCACAGGTGCTACATGGTAGACGGCTGCAGCCTTGTATATTTATGGGCACGTCTTTGAGACAGTGTACATTCATAATGATAGGTATGTGCAATTAAATGCTGCTACTCAGTACATTCTTAAAAACAGACCTCAACAAAGTTACTTGGCAGTTGCTGCTTCTATGTTCTCTATCTCATTAAATATAAATAAAATCGCATCGCATTTCGCATAAATATCGCATTTAAAGAAAAAAAGAGAGTCACTGTGCTACGTTAAAGTATATTTGCAAAAAGATTCTGGAAAGGGTGTAAATCAATCTCAAGCTTTCTTCGTTGTTGTGACATTCTCACTTTTGTCCTGTTTTATTTTTTTTCTTGTTTTAGCAGCCAAAACAAAACTTAAACTGAACAAGCTCCAGCTGGCCATGTAAACGTGTTCCATACTTTTTTTGGGGTTATGAATTATTCCTAAACAAAGAAAAAAAACAGGAAACACAGAAAAAGGAGTCCAACATGACATGTTGCAAAGTCATTAAGTCACTTGTGGTGGGCTCAGCCCAGTTGCTAGGATACAATGTTGCTAGTTAACACTTATGCACACCACAGATACGTCCAAGGTTGTATGTGTCACAGGCTAACTTGCCGTAGCACATTCACATACATGTTTATCACCTGACCTTAACACTAAGAGGCAGAGGGAGTGATGGTGCGCGACTGCACTTCAGGTCTGCGTTTCAAAATGTGCAAGTGTGACACTGCTGGATCTTCCTAAGGCGAACTCTGGACAGTTCCCAAACGCGTTTGCTGCGATCGAAACTGTGCATATTTCACGAGAAGTTAGGCTATCTCCAACCATGTCTGGGGATCTGGGGACGTATTTAGTTGGCAGGCTGCAAGATCCTCGATTTGAGGCATTTACAAACTACCATCAGCTGTAAACCCTTCCTTCCTTCTCATAATAGAAATGTTCTTCAAAGTGATTCTGTTAAATGTAACTGACTCATCGGTAACTCAAAGATGAAAACTTTTGAATGTGTCTCGAATCTAATGACCTTTTAATACCATTTACGTCCGTCTGCCTTAAACGTCTGATGCCTTGTTCTGCCACCATTAAATGTTCTATGCATTCTCTCTGCGCTGACCACAAGTATAGACATCTGTATGTATAAGCTTTTCAACGTGTGTCATTACTTAGGTAATAGCGGGTTTTCTGTTAGAAAGAAATTGGATGAAGAAAGGAAAAAGCACAGCAGCTCCCCGAATGCAGCGAGTTCGCCATAGTGTCGGTCCGTTCCTTAGGGACGAGGGAAGAATGGGATGTTTGAAGTGTGTAGCTTCACACATTAAAGGGATAAAAAAGGTTTATCAAGTGTGAATAATGTCCCTTGTGTTGCATTTGATTGATGGCTACTTTGTCGTGAGTAATCCACTCTGGAATGAGAAAGAACTTATAGCTGATGGCATGTTTCAACAATGTCCATTAAAGTGTGCAGCACAGTGACGCCCCTAATGAGGGCAGCCATTTCTCGAACAATTGTTACACGTGCTAACTTCAGTGAGCACTATAGAATTTCGTTTGCAGTAGTCGTGTGCCTGTTGAGATAACGATCGCCCTTAAGGTTCTGCTCTGTTGCGCTACACGTACAGGCGTGTATTGTGAAGGTGAAATGTGACTTTACGATGGGAACTTATTCGTGATGGTTGCCGTTTAAACTAAAGATATCAATAAGTACACAGGGTGATTCAAATAAAACCTGCTGTGTTTTTGTGTTTCACATATTCCGCCACAAGAATGTAACTGAATGGCCGATTCTAAATACATGTAGCTTTCAGATTGATGTCTTGATTGGGGCCTTTGTTACCTGCGCAGGGGCAACGAGCAAGCGAAAAGAGCCGGCTAATTTTGGCGCCTGCGTGTGCGGCAGCTCAACGTTCAAAAGGACCTGCTGAAGTGAAATATAAAAGGCGGGGTGTGGTCATCATTAAATACTTCTCTGTCAATCACTTCTTAACCCGCCTCACAGAGAGGCACGACAACAGCATGTTCAACAAATGGAAGTCTGTGTGATGAGAGAGACACGGCGTGAACGTACAGCACCACAAACTGCTGCAGGAATCAGCCAAAGGAAGATGATGTGTTTTTGTTTAATTGGACTTACAATAGTAAATAGTACTGTTGATGTGACCGCGTCAGTCTGATGCTTTTTCAGTGTCCCCTGTCGCAAACAGTCGCAACACATAAAACGTGACATGACAGCGATGGCGGCGTTGTGCAAATCAAAAAAAAATAAAACATGAAATGTCACATTTGCTTCAAGGAACGTTGGAAAAGGAGGCAGTGACAGAGGACTGATGAGCCACTGTGTAATAAACAACACAATACTGAGTTATAATCGACCAGCCTGATGTGTGTAGAGGCGTTCGGTGTGATGTCGTGGCAGCCTCGGGTCATCTGCGTGTGATTTAATGAAGGTAAAGACAGTGAGTGACATTTCTAAAATCAAAAGGCTGCAGATGTGTTGACATATCCGTCCCGCTGCCTTCAGACGGCTGCAGGGATTTAATTAACCGAGGGAGAAGATTTTCATCAACTGCATCAACTGCGGATACTGTAAGAATTATTCATATTAATCCATAAATTAATGCAGACTGCTTTTTCAAGAGGTGTCAAAGACCGCAAAGACAGGGAGCTCAGCCAGACATCCCCAGGTTGTCAGTTTAGTTTTTTTTTAAAGTATATTTCAGTCTGTTATAAATGTTGATGCAGAGGGAACATTTCTTGATTCTGTGTTTATTTGACTGAATATAACGTTCATTGTCATACTCTTTGATCAAGTTTCATGAATTATCCTCAGTTAGACTTGCTTGAGACTTGGACCAAATCAGTGAGTCACAAGCCTGACATTATAACACAACCAGAGTACAGATCGTAGCGTCGCTCTCACACATCCTTCATACTCATGTGACTGTTCGGATCAACGTTGATCTATTATCGATGTCAGAAACATGACATTGAATCCTATTTTTTACATGGCCGAAAGCGGGTACATTTTGCTGAAACATAATGTGATGCAACGACGCCTTGAAGGTCCAATTTGTAAGAGAGCTGATTGTTGACTCTCATTCGCCACTCGTCAAACACCGTCACACAACCTGCTTTGGTTTTCCCCAGGTGCTCTTTGGGTTGGTGGGTCGGTCAGTCCACCACCCCGAAGCATCAGTACTTGACAAGTTGGGAATGAGACTCAACAATAAACCATCTTACAATTTGGACCTTTAAGAATAATTTTCCACCTCATACTTAAAACTCCTCAACTGCCACATTCGAATGGACCTCTCGCTTGTTTGCGCCACACCGTGCATTTGCGCGGTCGGGGAAAAAAACAAAAACAATCAGAGCGCTGTCGTCACTGGTGGATGCGCCACCACAAGAAAAAAAAAAAAGCTCTAAATCTAAAAGGGCCTGAAAACACATTTTCTAATTCAGGTTTTAAATTTGAGTCGAGTGCTAATTGCTCGTGATCACTAAAAATCTAATCGGATCAAACACATCCACGCGGTGCCAATGAAGCAGAGTTTTAATGAAAAACACCCCAGGATATTATTTTTCTGAAATTGAATTTTGATTGTTTAATTTCATCTTTGATATTAGAGGAAAGGTAATAATTTAAAACCAAATTCAGTCGGGGCTTTAACCTGTTAACAACTAGTCTCCATTTTGTGTCTCTGCTTAATAATTAACAGGGCAAACTACAAGGTGTACTTGAACAATCAAGGTATCGTAATAAAAGGAACACTTGAAATATTTGAATATAGATTTTTTATTTTTTTTTATTACAATTTTAAAATGAACATCACTTAGGAATGATGGAGCTGTAGCTCCAAATCCAAAAAGTTAACTAGAGGAGAACCTCTGAACATTACATCTGCCAACTTTTACTGCTAATAAAGTGATTCAGGACAAAATCATAGAGGTTTTAGTGCAGAGTACTCATGCGGAATCTCCAAATGAGCCATTTTCGCACACTTTGGCACCATCTATGCCATTTAAAATTGATCAGGTACCAAACAATATATTTCATTTCTGTGTCACCATAGGTGCTCAAAAAATAGCCTGGTTGGACTTTGCTCAGACTTCACAGGTTAACTGTTGCCAAAATCACCAACGAGTGTCTTAAAAGGAGTTGGGAAAAAGAAGAAAACTTTTAATATCAGATATTCAAGTACTTTATCCAAAACAATCTGCCACTCCTTATTCTGGATGTAGATTTCTTTGCCATGACAAAACTGTCGAGCACACCGTGGTGTTTGGATTGCCTGACTCTGTGATGTCCATTGAAAGAGGCATTCTTGGTGCACCTGCATTTTCTCAGCGTCATTACCGCAGTGCATCTCTCAATATTTACCGGGCCCGGCAAATATTATGACTGACATTCGCGCTCCTCAGAAAAAAGATAAAATCCACAAACCAAACTTGATTTAATTTCTCAAAGGACTAAGCCTCGCCTGTTGATCCAAGCTCTTCTCTCTGCTTTGTCTTGTCATACAACTCTTTTGTTTATCTTATCTTTCTGTTTGTTTGCCTGTGTCAGATGCGATTACATGAAGCACTACGACGATTCAAATCAGAAGCTCAAGATAAATACACCCTATTTACAGTGTATTACACTCAAGAAAGGTTTGATGGGTGTGATTTTTTGTCAAACGGTCCAAGATGTGAATAATCAGTTCGCTTTAGCGCAGAATGTGTTTTCTTTCAGAATCAGAATCAGAATCAGCTTTATTGGGCAAGTATGTGAAACACATACAAGGAATTTGACTACGTTTTTTTCCCTTCGCTCACAATGTACAGACGTAAACATGAACATGAACTTAAACATAACACGACAAACATTCAACTAGAAGAACAAAAGAATGGTATAAAAAATTAAATAAGTAAATAAGTAAGTAAAGTGTCAAGTGTTCAGAGGTTTACAGTGCGGATTTGTAGTGCAAAATCCTCAAAATAGAAACCAAAAGTTTGCATTCCTGTCTTGCCTGACATCATATGATCAATTAAGAACATTAAGAAATATCTATCCTATCATATAAAATAGATATAAATAATAAATAAATAGAAACATGTATTAATGAAAGGACGAGCGAATGAATAAATGTATGATCTCATAAGATTGGTGCATTTTCTACATGTGATACAAATGTAAATCCAACATTAGCATGCAAATGACATTTGATCACTTCATGGTGACATATTACATCTCCGATTCCTTAATATTCATGAATGCATTGGTTCTTCTTTTGGCTGTAGAAA
>OMLP01014282.1:28545-49472 GCA_900302685.1 Spondyliosoma cantharus
TAAGTGGGGGCTGAAAGAATCTTTCATTTTCAAAATAAATTGAACTTTCATGGTGCAGCAGCTCTTTTCAAACTCCAAGTGATGACTAACACCCTGTTGACGCCGGCCTCCCTCTGCGCCATAAAGAAACCCTGTTTTAACCTTCCCCACTTCTAAACTTTTTTTTTTTATCATTACTCAGTGCGATGTAAAGCCTCTAAAAATGTTACCCAATCGTCAGCACTGAATATGTTCCCACTACAAAGACGTGCATTTTTAAGGCATCTTTGCCTATACTGATGAATTGTTCCTTCACATATTCCTCATTTTTCTATTTTGACAACTGAATCTTTGAACATGTCACTTCAGAGAATTTGTCATAACATCCCATGGCAGCTAATTCCGTCACATAACTGCAGCCAAAAAATCCCATTTTCTACTTCAGTTACTTCACACTCAGCAGATTGGCAAGCGTTCTCAATTAAATCTGAAGCCTTTTTGCTTCGAGACATGGTGGGTTTTTGTTTCAAGGATGCCTTTAATTGCTAAACTAGTTAGAAATTTCATTGACATTCCAAGGGTGATGACAGTCATTGAACGGACCGGCATTCTACCACCGAAAGATCAGGCGGGTGAGGAATGTGTGAAGCGCGCGTGAGAGTGACGAAGACAAAACAAAAAGCCTGGAGAGTCTACGCATGCCCTGTTTGTGCAGCGTGTTCGTTATGGTCAGTCCGTAACAGCAGTACAGTTCTATGTAATATTCTATCCAGCTGGTAGAATGAGGACAAAAATAGGATGAACCACAAAGTCCTAGTCTGGGGTTTGATTTATGTGTTGTGGCCCTTGTTAAAGGCAGGTTAAGCAATTGTGCCACGCTGCACTACATCTGCCGCTTCATATTCTTTGTATAATGATCCAGCTCCCAATATTCCCAGGCAGGCAAAGGCCTCTCTAATGTTCCCTTTTAATATTAGAAGGCACAGAGAAAGAAACAGAGTCTGACTGACCTCATGCCTGGGGTACACTGCATTCAAGGGTCATGAATTTGCAATTTCATGCCTTCGTATTAACCGCACATGTAGAGAGCCACTTCATTGCAGCGCCCTGCTGCCTGAAGTTTTGATTAAAACATTCGTGGAGGACCTCACCAGTTTCCTATACAGCACGACTTCATTAGGACGACCACACTGCTCTGATTCAACAGCCAGCTAACGTGCGTTTGTGTGCACATTATGATTATTTCATTTTCAGGCTTAGATCTGACATGAAACAAACTCAGAGAAGCTGCTACTGTTGTCGAAAGCAACTTCTGAATAGCTGCTGCCTACATAAAGATTTTCAAGATGATCTCAATCAGCAGCATTGTTTCATCAAAGGCCAAAGTACGGCAATTTCGTGACATCGAATACATACTCAATGGGGATGGAATCTTATAAAGAATATGTCAGTGTCTAATTCTTTTTCGCGTAATGTTCGACTTAGAAAGAGCGGTAAGAAAAGCCTTTCGCTGTCTTTTGGTCCACCATTCAGCACCACGGACAGAGAGCAGCAGTCTTAATAGTTGCTCTTCTTCACAGAAAATAAAGATTGCATTCAAATACATCATTATCTCCAGTTCAAAACCAATGGGTGTTCGGAACACGGCAAAACGAAAGGGAGATTTCGCACAAAATAGGCTCATTTATTCTAGTTTCAAAGTACTAAGGCCAAACCACACAGGCTAATTTCAGTCTTCAGTGACGAGTCTGAATTCGGATGCTGGGAAAAACACCGACAATCACGTACATCATTTACACAAGCTGTTGGCCGCTGACTGTATTGAAAGCAGCTGGGCGAAATGCTTCCATATCAAACGGCCAACAATCGTGGAAAAACAATAAGCTAATAATCACCAGCTGACACTCACATTCACTGACGGGCATATTATGGACCTATCAGTACTCTATTTTCTTCTCGTAGACAAAGAGGCCTGAATGAGTGCATATTATGCATTCAGTAGATTGTAGAAGTACGATGACCATACAGCTCAATACTTTCAATTTCCAGGTTGCCTCTCATATAGAGCCTTTCCCTTCTACGAGGCACCGCGACTGCGCTGACACAGGTTCACAGGTTCCACAGCACACAGTGAAACAATCATTGTCCTAAACAGACAATCCAACACACTAAATCACATGTGATCAGTTGGTTGCATCCACCAAAATGTCACTATGGTTTGGCAAAGCACAAATGTTAGATTACAGGAGGAAAACGTTCCAATCTTCTTACCTGCAATTTGATGAGAGCATTAACATCATTAACTGTGCAAAGTCTGTCACCAGACCATCCATGTTAAGTGTCCAGATTAAACATAGATTCCACAGCCATAAGCGTGAGGTCAACCTGTCATCACTCATTCCCAGATAGCAAAATTGATGTGGGGCAGATCTGGCTCAGATCTTCCGGTTCTCTCTTGGCCCCTAGTGTCATCGTTCTACGCGGTATGTGGGCTGGAAGAACCTGTCTGGTACAGTTTTGCTACTGGGTCGTTGTTCTGAGATGGTTTTGACAGACAATACAAGTGAAATTAGGGGTTTAGTTTTATTCTATAAACAATGCCCGATTCCATGGCCACACTCCATCTGATGCCTGTAGACCCGATCAAAAACACTCCAACACAATGTTGAGTACGTCGCCAAGTGGCCACCGCGTTCACTTCACTTTTCAGAGAAAAAGAAAACGCCTTTGTTGGATACAGGTTATTTGCTCCTTTCTTTATACTCCTACTTCACACAACAGCTATCCATTGCACCATCGGATATGTGCAGTTGTTCTTAATTTAGCATTTTCATTATCGTAACATGTTGAGACTTTGTTAAAAGAGTTGAAAATGAACTTCATACGATGATTGCATTTGAAAAAGCTTGTAAAAGTTTTAAAATGTATTAGACAGCTTCTTTCTGCATCAAGATCTGCATCACATACTGGAGATGCTCCAATAAATGGAGGCCAGAATCACAAACAGGATACTGGTGAACTTCTGAACAGGGAAAAGCAGGTAAAATGGTTATGGATAGGAAAATAGTTTTCATGCAGTGAGTGCGAGTCTCACTATTCCGGCATTTTTTAACTGTCTCAAGACAACAGTGGAATAAAAAGAGCAAGTAGCAGCACTTTCTCATGTGGCAGAACTTGGAATGGTCCGTGGTCTGTGATTTTTTTAATCCAGCTGAGATGAGGAAACATGCCGTCTACTGACACACTAATCCACGTTTCTGGCTGTAGCTTTTAAATGAGCTGTTTTACATGTTAAAAACCACAAAAATGGCTGGATTTAGCAAAACGCTCAGATTCCTGGTCATCTAGATGGGATTGTGGGGATTTTTGTTCAAACCAAACTGGAGCTTGAGGAGTCAGCAGCGATGTGAGCTAATAAATGCAAATGCGAAGGGTCCGCCGTAGCACCACGACTGGCACTGGAATGTCTCACTGGGAAAGCTCAAGATCGGTTCACCGTTTTCTTGACGGATGTGCATACGCAAACCGCTTACATTTTTAGAATGTCTGCGTCAGTGAAAAAGAGAGTGGTTTGTTAATAATGAGACGATGTATTTGCATTTCAACTCAGTGCTGAGGAGGCACAACATTGTCCAAAGTCACTCGGCCACGAAGCTGATGCACCAAGCGTCCACATCTCTTCTGTCAAGAAGACAAAATTACACTATGCTGATTATGATAATTAAAACTGGCAAATTAAGAGTCTTTAGAAGAGTCCGTTAACAAAGACTGACAGACCGACCCATCACACTGGTGCCAGTGGCTGCTCTACTGTAATATGCATGATCAACTGCTATTGACGGCTCACTAATTTGGCTTGTCACATTTCTACTTAAAACAAAGATGGATTCATGAACTGTTTACTTCAAGAGCGAATCTCTTGTTGTAAAGAGCCCGATTAATTATAGAGCCCAAAATGGTTGAGATTAGCTCTGCAAGCTCTTGCTCCTTTCAGGGTTACCGTACTGTCATGGCGATGTCACGTATATAGCTATTGTCTGGACATTAATAATACTGCTCTTCAGAGGGCATCAAAGAGTCAAGGGCAACGCTGGAGAAAAGACGACAGAGATTCATAATTCCTCGTGTGAATGAGGTTAATTCAACACAGTTCAATAACTGCCCTGCATGTGTTCAAACATCCACGCACGGTGCACCCGTGGCCACAACCCGGTCAGCGATGTCACGGTAGTCTATCTGCCATATAATCTGGGATGTGTGGCAAATACATCATAATTTAATATCGACTATCGGTGAATAAATAAACAAAATATTTGCAATTCAGGATTTATTGGTATTTTTCACAGACTGGAATACATGAGCAAGTGCACTTTGGTAAGCTAACTGTTATCCTGCTGCCAGATCTGGTGTATGTGGTTACTACTACCCATTGCACACTGGAGAAAAAGCTCAGTAACACTGACTAACATCTGTGTTTTGTCTTTAATGTGAATGCGTAACTCACTCTTCCTAAGTCACAGGTGTCTGACGGTGAAAACAAAAACAACCAGGCGGACAAGATCATTTTCACCACTTGTCAGGCGCAATTGCTTGCGACGTGTGTTGAAGTTAAGGACGCTGGCATGGTAACCCTTTTTCCATCCGATTCTGTTCAAGCAGCACATAAACACAACAACAGCCAACGGTGACTAACAGCCTCCTCAGCTGCCTGATCAGTGCTGCAGAGATGAGAAAGACGGGAGAAGTCTCCCTCCCAAGCTACTTCCATCGCCAGCTCCGGAAACAAATAGTTGTCATGCCAAGAACAAGAACATTATTAAGAATTAAGTTTTAGTGTCTTTTGGATGTAGTCTAATGAGGTATATGATCTGTTGCTTTCTACTCTTTTGTGTTTTTCCAGGGAAAGGGGTCTATCTCCTATCTATAGCAGGTATACCTGCGGTTAAAAAATAGCCAAATGGATGCTTAACTGGTGTTATACTGCTATATTTTGTGTATGGATTAATACAGTTTTTGGGTAAAGTCACAGCTAAATGTTTCTGTTGTTAAGGTTGAATTCAGGTACGCAAGAAAGCCAAATATCTGGTCACACTGTGTGTGTACACTAGTGAATGTTTCAGATTCCTTTGGTGTCTGCGTTCAAGGTTAGTGGAGATATGTTTGTTTAAGTCGTGGTGTCACAGCTCTCCTCATTTATAGCAGCATGTAGACTTGTTTGGTCGTGATGGCCTGTATCACATGTAAAAGAGACATAAATACGGACTCTCTGTGGCCTTGTGAAATTTGAAACCAACCTGAGTGTGTTGATTTCAATTTGAAGCTTGCTCTTCACTGAAGTAGGGTTACCGACCCCAGTGCAATCGTTTTAGAAGTAAAAAAGCATCGTTTTAACTGAGTTAACAAATCTGGCTGTGTTTGCCTTCATATCGGCGCAGCAGAAACACAATGCGGTGACAACCTCTTGCGTCCTGAAAGAAACAGCCCAGCTATAATTGTAAGTCAGGTTGGGAGCCTGTTTCTATTCCACAGTCATTCAGTCACAATAGGATAGAACAACTGAGAATAAGCTCCCGGGCAAAGTCACAGCCAGCAGCAAGAGCCAGCCGAAAGAGTCTTCATTATATGGAACAAGGAATCATTTATGGAGCACCGTTACTCTGTTCAGGGGCAATCTGACAAACATATTGACTTTGGCACACATGAGGTTGCAGATATCTCTGCACCTACTTTCCATTATGGCATAATTTGATTTAGGTGGAGCCTCAGCTCTGTAGCAAGCTTTCGTTGGCACCTCATATGATGTTGGATGTGAGTTTCAAGAGGATATTTGCTTCCCATGTTAAGAGAGTAAATGATCATCAATACAGTGCAATGTGTATTACCCATCCCCTGGAAGTGTGATATACATTAGGTTTACAGCATTTCACCATCGCTCGCAATCATCAGAGAATCCTTAAGCATGCATTATTCAAGAAAAAAGCCTGAACTGATTTTGTTCGTCTCTGACATTCCAGCTGCTTCTGTGAGAATTTGCTTATTGGTTTGTCTGTTCGGGTAGAAAAAAAGCTTTTCCGACATGCACCAGCCCACACTGAGATTTTGTAGCAGTTTTCAACTCAAATCTGCTTTTGGCCCATGGCCACTTCAACAATGTGCTCTGTGACGGATCGAATTATCCAAGATCAGAACAGAGATTGAGGCTACCTCAAGATGTTAAATCTCTACTAATTCCTTCACCAAAACAGCCCACATCCCATCAGTCTGTAAGTCCACGACGGCGACAATGTTCAGAATAGCCCGCAAACACATCAGAACATAACACAGAAATAGTTTAACGCACAGCTCCTCGCAAGCCAGCTCCAAGCATCCCTACTATTAAAAGATTGCATCATTTAGTGAAGGAGTCTAACTCCATCAGTAGAAGTTAAACTCCAGGCCAGAAGCAATTACTGAGGGTGAGCATGAAGTCTCCATCTGCTTATGTGGTTATAGTAAATCACCAGAAAAGAGTCAGTGTGGTCATTCAGTTCAGCAAAGCCTGTACGACTGAAAAGTATGCACTCTGAGAATAGTTACAGAGGTCAGTGTCTCTTTGAAGCTTCTGTAGAGTTGAAGGGTGAATAAATGACTGTGTTCTGAATACTGAGGCAACCTCGTAGACTAAGAAACATACAATTCCACACCAGCAGATGATGTGAAATTATTACATTCTGTCAGCTTGTTCAATGCTGAACGTTGACCTGTACACTTTATTCCTCAGCTGCGGTGTTGGCTACTTCATTTAATTTCTTATGCATCCTTAACAGGTGGTCTTTGTGTGTTAAATATGCATGTCTCCAAAAAATGTTAAATCCAGATTTTCATTTGGATTGGCATCAAATTGTTACAGTAATGTAAAATTCCAGGGCCAGCCCCTTTATCCAGATCACCAAAAGTAAATCAGCACTACCCTGATTTGTCTAAAACAAAGTCCATAATTTTTCCCCCTGTAAACAACAAAACATGTTTTATGATTGATTTGACAAACAGCCTTTTTTGCTATTTAGGTGTCGAGACTTGTCCACGTCGCAGCTCATTGATGCTTACCACTCATGGACTTTTACACCCAATGTACGGAGCAAAACACACTGCAGCTCTTTAAAAGATCTCACTTATGATATCAATTTAAATGGACGACACCAATATTATTGTCAACATTTATTAGTCTAGCTGAAATGATAACAAATACGAGTATGATTTGACTAGGGGCTGCACATTGAGTATTATTTTATGCTGATGACACCCAACTCTATATTGCTGTTTTTTTTTTACTGCCTTAAAAATATATATTCGGCATTAATGGATACAAAATCCTGATCCTGATCTATGAAAAAATGTGTGGATCACACATTTGTCAGCACGTTTTACCTCTGGGTCTGAGCATTTGATTTGGATTTGATAATGAAGTTGCATAGATTGACATTCAGAGAAGCCCCAAGACACAGCATGACAATTATTATTGACCAAGTGGACTTTTTCAAGTGGACTTGAGTATCTGCAAGGAGTCACAACCAACGCACACAGAATGCAGCTGCCAGGGTTTTAACAGGAACAAAACGCTCTTGCTGCAACTCCAATTAGTCTCAGCATAGATTTTTAATATCCTGGTACTTCTATTAATCTATGCATGCTCTTGTCGATGACTATATCACTGATGTGTTCCTAAGATAGAGTCCTCTTATAGCGTTTTCAAATGAAGCTGCCTTCTCTAGTTGACAACCTAAATCTGGCACTTTGTCCATCTGGATCCAAGGGCAGATTTGCTTTAACATTAACAAAGGTTTTTCAAGTTTCACTTTTCCGTCTTGTCTATTATTGTTACCCAGCATGAGGTCATTAAGTTTATTTTTAATGGTACTACTGATTATTGCTTGAAAGTATCTACATATTGACACTACAATATAATATATTTTCTTCTCTCTTATTCTCTTTTTGTCCATTCAATCCTTTAAAAGAACAGGCTCCCTTCTTTTCACCGGTTGGATATCTAATTTTGAAACAAGATTTTAGATCTTTATGCTCCCACACAGGCAACACCTGCCCACTACAGTCCATGCCAGTGCCACATGTCATGCCACCAGGACTTGAAATTAACATTTGCCAACCTGCCAAATCTGGGCTTGAAATTGGCAGGAGCTGTGTCAATTCTACCGGCCCCTTTGGCAGATGAGCTTTTTTGATCTTGTTTTCTGTATGAAAAGCTTCTCCAACACTGAATCTGACTCCTGTGCCTTCTTGCTTGCCTTCTTTTTTCATGAAATAAATATTACAGAATATATATATATTTTTTAATTGCCTATTGATTTGCTTCCATTTAAGTTACAGTTCCTTGTGTGCTGTGACAGCGACTGCGAAGTCTATTGCGGTGCAATAGGAGCAGCTTTCTTTTAGCTGAAGCACACACTGCAGCAGTGTAGTAAAGGGGGGAAGAGAAGAGAGATGGATTGTGTGACTACATTTCCATAAACAATCTTTTCTCTTTCCAGGAAAGCTGCTAGTGTATAAGCTATAAGGAAGCTGCTCCTGTGAAGCAGACAACTGTACGGAAAACACTATATAACAAACCCAAACTCACGTATGTCTGTTTTGCGATATAAGGTAGTTCTGGTGTTCAAGTGAAATTAGCATAGAAAACAGGACGACATGACCATATTTCATTCATTGCGTCTTGGGATTTGGTATCAATGGAATTTCAATCAATAAACAAATATAACACCCAGAAATATGTAAACCTTTCCTATACAAAATCCACTGGTGAATGAGTCTCCGTCTGACGAATCTAAAATGTTTGTCAAAGAGCTCCCAGTGGTACAATTACTGCTACTAAAATAATAAGAAGCAGAAGAAGACAGAGAAAGAACGAGGAGTTAACTGCAGCGCGTCAATTAGTGTTTAATTCCTGAAAGCAGAATCATCCGACTGCTGTTTGGCTCTTTGGAAGCTGTCACATTTCACAAGCTTTCACTTTCAGTTCTAAATTTACCAACACGAGTTCTGTTCTCTGCCCTTTGAAATACCTGAATATGGAAGTTTCTCATCCTTAATTAAATTATTTTTAGAACGCGTTTGTAAATTAGCAATTAAGTCGACAACGCCTTTCTCTCAAGGATGAAACAAGGTCTATTTGGGACAGACCTGCCCAGGTACCTATTTGGGTTATAGGTTCCAAAGCACTCATTAACAAGTCCAGGCTTCTAATGCACTACTCCTGGGACTGAAGATCCAAAGGCATCCTTGCTACATCTATTCCTTATTCATTACAAATCTCTCAGTCCCAGCAGGACTATCTCAGATCAGACATTCACACAATTAACACGAGCTACCCTATTTACTCCTAAATTGATGGATTTAGACAGGACAGAGAAAGGGTCCCAATATAATGTGAATTTCCCATTTCAATTTTCCCTTCAGCTGTCCCTCCTCTGATTCCCATTCAAGTTTAAAAAATGGGCACACTGAGAAGAAATCCATTCGATCCATGCCCACGGGCTGCTTTCAGGGGCTCCTAAACTTGTATTTCTCCTTTCCCCATAAATTTATCGCCTGTCTCACAGTCCTTTGTGCAGCAGCAAAGATGAGTGTCAAATCTCAAAGAGCTAAGACCACAGAGAAAGGTACTAAGCACCACTTTTGGAAAATATCAGCCACTTTCTGCCCTCCCAGTGTCACACCGAAAAAATACACGAAACTAAAAGACATCCACAAAACCTCTTCTGTATGGCAGGTGCTTATACCCAACATGAAAATAAATAAATAAGAGTTTATTAAAGGTGCTCTGTGGAACTTCTCCGTCGCCCGTTGTTAGTTTATGTTAGGGGAGTCCATTTCTTAACGTTAGCTGCTGTTGCTCTCTGCTAGCAGAGAAGGGAGAGGCACTGGAGAACGTGCATGAAATCACATCTTTCCATCAGTCGTGGAAAATCTCATCCGGATGTCCTTCGCAAAAAACAAAACAAAAAAAAATCCACTGTCATGCAGCGTTGAATAGCTTCAACAAACAATCCATAGGCTTGTGTAGGCAACTGAGAGAGACAGGGGAGTTATCAGTGTTCGCGTCACGTTACATTCGACCAGTAAAAAAGTGATCAATACGTGCACATTGCTACAAATTGTGTCTTTTAAAGCACACAAGTATTCACAAAATAAAACAATTACAACATATACTTTATAAGCATGATAAGCAAGACATTTTAAATCAGACATCAGTTCCAGGTCCGCGTGAATGCAAAGACACTTATGTAATGAAATTGAATAACTTACTTCAGGCAAAAGGCCTGAAACTTGGACTCTCTGCTGCCACCAGGGCCGTTCAAAGGCCTGATCTTAATCTTGTTTTACTTGATCGTAAATACTTTTAACTACACTGTAGTTTCAATTGTTTATTACTCTTGTACTTCTTTTCTTATTTTTCCTATTTGTATTCAGTCCAAACATATTTATCCTGTATTTTAGCTTGTAGGTATTATCATTTCTATGTTGTTTAACTGTTCTGTTCTACATCTCGACAACACTGTAAATGTGGATACGTCTTACACAAATGTTATATATTGTCTTTTGAGGCTTTCAACCAAGCACAGAACAGGCTCTACTTCCTACAGCAAACCTAAGAGGGCTAAATTCCTGAGTTAGATTTTGATCAACTTTCACAGAGGAACAATGGAGAGCATCCTGACTGGAAACATGACAAACCGGCATGGTGTGAAGGAGCGGGTAATTCAAACTGCTCAGAAGATCACTGGCGTCCATCTACTGAGCATCAGTCTGCACGGAGCCCAAAGGATGCTAGAAGACACCACCCGACCCAGCCAAGAGACCAAACAATGCTGTGAGACTCCTCAATTCACCATCAACCATCCATTTTCTAAAGCCCATTTGCACACATAACTCAAACATAGTTTGTTTTTTTTAAACCATTATGTTTAAAAAATGACAATAAATGTACCTTCTACCTTGAATTACCTTGGCAACCCCGTGTGAGAAACCATTATTATCTTCTCTTGTCAATATGTTTTTGTAAAAGCCTAAAAGATCCCCTCTGGTGAACTATGCATCAACACACTTTTAAGGTAATTGACATAATGAAATATTTTGATAGAGAGCACACAGGGGACAGGCTGTGGGTGGAAAATACTTCAAGAAAAATTCTCACAAAATAAATGTTATGAGAGGACAGCAACAAAAAAAAAAAAAAGGCTATAAATGATAGACAGGTGATCTCACGTCTGAGTTTCTCCCGTAAAAATATAAAAATCCTACCATCGCATCGGGCCGAGCTAAAAATAAATCAAATCATACACCTACTCCACAGGGACGGAGCGATATTACAGACTAGGGAGCTATTCTCGCTGCTTTCATCCCATCTGGCTCTTTTTTGTTGACCTTTTTCAAGTTACAGATGCCCTTGGGTTGCTCCCTGGAAAACGAAATTAAATTTTAAGATACAACACGTCACCTCCTTAAGTGAATGAATCGATTCATTTACAAAGAAAAAGATAGCACTGTCTGCTAAGTTTTTGCCAAACTTGCACAAAAAAAATAAATAATACCCGCGAAGACGGGAGCTATTTTTAGCGAGATCACTTGGTAGGAAAGGAGACTTATGAAGCAAGGTGATATTGAGGTAAAAGGTAGAGAGACAAAGAGGTTTTCTCATCCTTTGGTACAATCAGCGGCGCGTCTCTGGGGAGGCGAAGCTGTTTCTCCTCTGTCGCCTCCTCAGTCAACCACGCTCAGAAGGAGGGACCTTGGTGGGGAGCAGAGCGCAGCAAGCGATGAAGACATCCTTAGCGAGGGGGAGTGAGGGGAACGAGGGAGACTGTGCCACGAGGAATGAAGCCTTCACTTCACAGCATCCAAGAGAAACCACAAGCAGACATCAGGGGAGGCCCTGTGTTCAATATCAGACATGCACGTCTCGGGATGAAGGAAGGAACGCTACCCAAGAAAACAAGAAAGGGCCGCGTTGTGAAAGACATCACAAGGTTATTCAAAAGTGATGCTTTAAAGACTCTTGGAACTTTTTGAAGATGTATACTTCTGTGTTTAAGTGCGGTGCTTTGACAAAAAAAAAAATGCTGATTTGCTGAAAGTTTGCTCTCATCAAAAACAGTCTCTGCATGTCACTGACAATCCGACAACTTTGTGTTTATGGATATAACAACCTTGACTTGACCATTGTTTTTACGTGACTCATTGACTTCAACAGTAAAGAAGGGAAATGCTGCACGGCGCAGACTGATCCTCGCATGGCGTCCTCCCCTGTTGCGGCTCTGCTACGACAGGGATTATGTATCTGGGGAGGGGCATTCCTAAATGATTTATGTGTGACAGGCAGGAGATGCTGTGTTTTACGGGGTATAATAAACATCCCTCGATGTCACACTGAGCAAAAAAGGTATTTGTGCATTTCAGCAGCCAAGTCTACGGAGCACAGCCCTAATTTGTGCTCTATAACAATGGTGCCATATGGTGGTGGAAGCAGCAGGGTCTACTCAGGACATGCCTACATTTAAAATGAGAAGCCAAACTTTTAATGTGCCTGCAGGGCCTGTTGCCATTAAGTGGGAGTAGTGAGGAGAGGAAAAATGCATAATACAGTATACTTAGCATAGAGTTCTCCATGTCTGTGAGCAGTACAAAAATGGAAGCCCACTATTAAAATTTAAATGCAGAAAATGAAAACCAGAAAGGGAAATGATCTTTATCCAAACAAAAAAGATACTTTGCCCCGTACGCTTGAATTGTTTGAAACGCGGCACCGACCTGCGCAAGGTCACGGCAAAGCCGGCGGTAATGCATTTCATCCTTTTCCGATGATATGTACACACGACTACATCCTCAAAAAGAGCCTTCATGATACTGTGTCACAGCTCGTGATGAGAGTTTTATATGGGGATTCTTCACGGCTACTTTGCTGCTCCATGTATACGGTGCCATGCAGGCGAAAGCAAATCAGTCGGTGTACAGAAATAGCCCGCTCCTACAGAAATGCACGGACGTGTTATCATGGAAATGGATGATATCTTCAGGTTCAGGTATGAGGAATTTACCGTAGAGCTGTTAGCGGTAACATTTGCACATCGTGTCTGTCTCCACAGTGCAAATAGGCCTATTTGTATTGCTACTCCCTGAAATCTTACTTCACCAGTGGATGGCACTTTAGCTCCTGCGATACATGTGTTGCATGCAGGATTCGCTTTCTGGCCGGCTTGCATTGGTGTGAGTGTGTGACGTCACTTCTAATTTTAAACAGAGAGGATTTTCGTTTTTGCGATCATCGCTGTTCGTGTCAGCCGAAAGTCGACGTCGATTTATTATTTTAATCCAAACCATGATTTTTTTACTAAACCTAACATTTAAAATCAAAATGTTCTTTTAAATAACAGAAAAAGTAAATGTACTAAGTCTAAAAAGCAAAAACACCGCAGACTCTGGTCACCCACATGATAGTCACACGCAGCACATCTTACTGCGACTGATGTGTCTATCTTTATACGACCTGACCTTCTGGCAGAAAACTTCTCAAATAACCACCCAAACAGCCTTTCAAGACAAATGATGACTGTCCTTGCACAAAGATGTGACGTCAAATACACAATTATTAAAAGATGACGAACATTGAGAGCCCAGGCTGACGGTCATGGAGATCGCCCACGTTCAGCAGGATCGATTCATTCAAAATGAATAGATCTGTTCTTGTTTTTTTCGTTTTTTTCGTAAACTGCTCAGCATGCTCCAGGTGTGGCCGGACCCCTCGTATCCCCCGACACCTGACCAGTGAACATGCATACACATTTAGAACACGTTACTTTGAGTCCACCTCTCTGGACATGGAGCTCTGCCTCATAAAGCTGCAGACTCATCAGCAGCTTTTTCTCTGCTGTAGCTGCTGACTTGGCTGCTTTCTTACATTCTCTTATGGTTTATGATGACTTTCCATGTCTATTTTGCTGTTCTTCTGTAACAGATGGTAAATTAAATGCTGCACCAACAAGAGATAAAAAAAAAATACTGAAACAGTAAAATAACTGTGCAAAAAAATGGATTTCTACAGTAAGGAAAATAAAAATAACTTGTTACTTGCAATATGAATTTCATGAAAAGTCAAAATGTAAAAGTAATATCGGGGCTTTGGAAGATATATCCTTATATTTCTTCTTCCTTAAAATACTTTTTCTAATGTTTATTGATGAGTGTGCATGTGCTTTGTGTTTTCAGTCTACATTTGAGATGAGGAAGCCGCCGTTTCCTGACAGAAAGGAACACATGAGCTCTTCAAGTCTGTCTCAATAACGGTGTCAGTTCTGTTGTTTGCTCTGGTCCTCTGGGAAGTAACGCAGTCAGCATTTTTTTTTTTTCTGGGACCAGCAGCCATGCATCAAAGTCTGGTAGGACTTTTGTGGATGCTACTTTACATAATACTTTTAATTTATCAGGCATTATAATTCACAGAGAAATTAACTTGTCGCTGATAAACACTATCCAAGGCCAAAACTGTGCCTCCTGGAGCCCTTCTCGGTGGACAGAATATAAGCAGATGATATGATGCAAACGTCAGATGGTTTGTTTTTTGTTTGCTGTGTGAAAACACCGGGTATGAAAACAGGCTTACTCACGAGGCTACAGCCTTGGCGCGCGTCAGCTGCCCCCGCTGATGAGTGCCTGGTGAATGTCAGCTGAATGAGGCGCTGAATGGGCTAGAGAGCAAAAATGGCATGTTTTTTAACGCAGCCCTCAAATGAGATACAGTATGGCGGCAAACATGATTGCAAGTTTATGCCATAACCCAGTTGAAGCTAATTGTAGCAAGATGGCAGCAATGGATGTCAGTGTTTGTCCGATGACGATTTGAAATGCTGCCTCTGACTTAATGAAACAGCCCAGACTTGTGGGTTTTTTTGGGGGGGGGGGAGTAACATCAAGTAAATGGAAACAAGACATTTTTTCTGGCAACACTCTGACAGCAGACAAAATATCAGACAGAAATTCTTTAGCATAGACTAAGTGATGCACAGACTACCAGTTCAATGTTGGGTAGAGAAATCCTTGAGGAAGCCCATGGGTTGTTTATTTTTGCCTCAGTTATCACCCCAGGGCTTAGCTCAAAGACAGACATTTAATAATTCATCTGCTCTTTGAATTCATTTCATTCTTTTTTTTTTTCCCTCCATCAATGGGCTCCGAGCCAGCATTCTTTATTGGTGCTGTAAACCGCTCCTAGACACAACTGAACGGTGGTGCAGGGAAGAGAGTGTGGGAAGGGGTCACGCAAAATTATTAAAGACCGGATAGAATTCTCTCAGAGGGAAGGTCTGTTCTGTTAATCACGAACAAGATAGAAAGAGAGAAAAAAAAATAAAAATAAAAAAAGGCTCATTCCTTGCGGAGAACAGTTCATTCGCCATTTTTTGCAAAATGAAACAGAAAAACCTTGTCGCCTTCCGCATGAAATATTTTTTTTTGCCCCCGCAATCAGCTGAACAGGTTGCGATGCTGATGGCACGCTGTGGGACATTAAGTGTGATAAGCACGAAGGTGACAGAAGATAAATGAGGGTGTAATGGAGAATCATATCAAGGACTCTTGAACAATCCCCCTATGGTGACCCGAGACGTGCTACAAGACGACATGGCAAACACTTCAGACTACAACCGACGAGCCTGGCGAAATTGGCATCCTTTTCGAGAGCTGAGAGCGGGGGGAAACAGGCAACTGTGTTTGAGTTGTGCTACGTGTCGATCCCGGCCAAGATGCTCTCTTCACTTCCCAAACGAGTACAGGGCAGAAAGGGAACAGCCGCTCCCCAGCAATCCATCAAACCGCGGCGCACAAACAAGCCCTCTCCACAACACACAGACACACACGCAGTCACACGCAGTCCCTAAACTCTTCCTACCGGTACACCGAGCTGCTGTGTCTGCAGGCGTTGCCGTCTTTGGGCTTGGCTTGTACGCCATTAATCCCACCCATTTATAAACGAGGGCCTAAATATACACAGCGCTTAATTAAAGTTGGGCATCCATTATTGAAGCGAATCCCAGTTTTATGGGATGAGAAGGTAATTAGTCCCTCTACACCTTAGCGCTCATCTCTGTTTCCAGGGGTTATAAATACCAGCCCTGCCGCCTCGTGAAGGGTATCCTTTAAATTACCGCCCTCACGCTTTACAAAAGGTTAGAAGAAAGGATTTTCTGGAGTTACGTGACGTGATGTTTAAACACAAGGGCTATTAAGGCGCTCTTCGGGAGTCGCAACCCAACGGTCATCTGATACAGACAACAACACGACAACCTTAGCCGCCTCGGACGCTGTGCACGGATCAGCCGGGAGCTGGCTTCCCAAGGTCAGCCTCCAGTCTGCGGAGACAAATAACCTTTCCGTGTAATCTTTGGAATGTCGCATAGGAATGACTTTGGGTAATAACAAATAATGACCCTATCTCTACCATTGGGAGGAGAGGTATTGATTTCTTTCACCCAGCAAAGCCGGAAATTATGACCTTAGCTTTACAGGGATGGATATGTCACTGTTTGCAGAATGAAGTATCTATTTTATGTGACTGGTGATGGGACAGAAGTCTATCCCCTAATGGCTGAAGTACACAGGGCATGGACGAGACGCGTCACGTAGGTTTGGGGCGGGCGGGTTCTTTTGTTACCTGCTGCACTGAGTCAAGTTGCCTCACCGCGTGCATATTAAGTTTTGCCAAGTGATGCTGCAGTTGGTTACGCAGGGTTTGGAATGACCTCTGGTTGTATGAGGATTTTTTTTTCTGATCAGGGATGCACGAAAATATCTGCATGTCATCGGTATCAGCTGATTAAGATGTTAAAATGAATATCCCATTGGCCTAATATTAACATTTCTGCCATGATGGCTAATAAATTAAAAAATGTTATCACAGGTGTCTTGCTCCATATCTCACCTATACACCAGTATCAGGCCCAACAGCGGCAAAAAAGGCAATTTTAGTAGGCACTTTAAATGTTATTTAAAAACTCATTAAAAATGTTGATGACTCATCCTGCACTCGGGGGTGTTTCTAACTCATTTGTTTATTTTATGACGCTGCCGTGGACGTAAAAAAAAAGAACAACGCTGACAGAGGTGAGTCACTAGGGACCGGACGTCACTGTTTACTGCACAAAAACACAACTTCATAACTTTATTCTCTGATTTGTGGGAAACTGGGTCAAATTTTATGGAGGAAATATTTTCTGTTTTTTTCCTCTGCTGCCCTGAAGCAACCGTACAGATAGACTTACTTGCTGCTAAAGTAACTGCTAAATAACGTTAGGATGTCCAGCAGCTTCTCGATGAACACATCGACGGCGACGCAGGGTCCAGTGACTTATTGAGTTTCTTGGTAGACACATACCAGTAGCTTCGTTGCTAAAGTAAGCGCTAACTGCTGCTAAATGTTGCTGCCTGTAGCTTGGTAAGCAGTCCTTGCTGACCGGGACAGACACTTTGCAAGATAGGCCCCTTGGTACCATCTTCTTCAACTGGCCCTCTGTCTTCTCAGACGCTCTGTAGTTCCGTCCTACTCCGGCTGTGCTGGGAGCTGCCAATCCGGGTGAGTCACTTTCAGCTGGTGGCTTCAGTTCATCATGATGTTAGCTTGTAATGCGGCACATATGTCGCACTGCATCCACCCCATGTATTTTGGCTAAAACTGTCTGCTGTCTATTAATTGTCTATAGATTAAAGGCTCATTAAGATGTGAGTAGTTAAACTTGCAATTAAAGAACAAAAAAGTGCCCAATGGTTTTTACTTCAGCTCTTAATTGTTTTCATAATTTGCGTGGGTAGAGTCTCTCAGGGTGCTTCAGAATGACTGGCACCGGCATAAATCTGCTTTGATTGCTGCAAAACCTTCGTCTAAATTTGAGGACTATCAGAGAGTTCAAGAATCTTGCAGTCAAAACAAAGGTTCTGCAGTTAATGTGGGGACACAAATCAGATTTTGCTATTGATATTTGCAAAGCTTTCTCTAAACTCGAAGCCCTTCTGAATACTGAAAAAATACTTAGATATTCTTATTTATAATTTTTTCAGAAGCGAAGAAAGGGAGGTTATATTATTGAAAAATCCATGCAACTTGAGGGCCAAATAACCTTTTGCAGTCCTCTGCTATGCACCAGTTTCACTCTGAGCAGACTGATTCTGTTTGAAATCCTGCATGTAAAAATACATTTGGGTGAGCTTGACCATGACGTTGCATGTGTAGTCTCTCTGTGTAACACTGGCCTGAGGGTAGTGAATACAACAGACCTGGCTTGACAATTTTTTGAGACACATTTTCAAGTTGAAACAATGTGAAAGCACATCTCGTGGGCGAAAATACTCCAGTCTGTGTTGGAAGACCCATAGCCAACAGCGGTGGTTAATGATTGCCGTGAATATGATGCTCTAAGTATTTCCTAATGAACCACTGCCCACACTTTTATGATTTCTTATGCATTTTTTTTTTTTTTCTCGCACACATGATAATCGTATTAAAAGGTCTTGTCTCGACATCAAAGAACAGAATGTTTTGTTCTTTGATGTCATTCAGCCGAGCGCTCTTCAATTAAACCAGAACGCAGAGGAAGCGGGTCAGCAGGCCAAGTTCTGTTACATTGTTCGCGGTGTATTTACATCTTGTTGAATGTATCCTCTGCAGGCTGAGACTGAAGACCATCTGACAGTGAATTCAATATCCTAATAATGCTCCTGTCCATCATCCGTTTTTTCGCCGTTTTCTCACACTGAACTTCTCATCCGCAACCTTTCAGTTCAGATGTTGATTTTGAACTTTTGATGACAACGGAGTGCCTCATCATAAATTACCATGCGGTAATGCCTCAATAATTACTTTTGCAGGCACAGAGCACCATAGCAGCTCACTCAGGTTAAGGGAAATGATTTAGCCAACACGGTACATAATACAGTGCCCTAGTTATGGGGTGCATCTTGGTATTGCATGTTCCTCATTATCGAGATAAAAGCTTGGCTGCACAATTGTCCAGGGGATATGGTATATAGAGTGCATAAAAAAAAAAAATAAATAAAACAAACAAGCAAACAAAAGAGAAAACTCCTTCGCATTTTGATCGTAGATGTTAATAATATTGTACGTGACGCTTTGCTTGCACAGCTCCAGAAATCAGTACTTCATAATGATTAATTGAATTCATCATTGGGCGCAGTTTAAGCTAAATTAGTCGCCACTGAATGACTGTGACAGAGCCTTCAGGCCTCTGGGCTCTGGAAAGTCTACATATGCCTCTGCAGTGCAAGAAGAAAAAGCTAAGACTTTTCAAACTTTCCAGAGAGTGAAGGACGGTAGCAGAGGTACCAAGAGTTCAGGGTTTAGCCTTTTAACAACTGGATGATTGAATTTCTTGGCAGGGGATTCATTAAAATGATAATTCTTATTTATGAAGCCCTTTAAAAAATTAAAATACTCTCCGTGTACTGCTTCCTATTAATTAACTTTTTTTTTTTTCTCCTCTCATTTTCTTTCTCTCGCTCGTCTTTACTTTTTTCTTTACTTCCCACTGAACTTGACACACTAATAGGTTATGAATAATTCTGTTTCAGTTTAGACGGCAATTAGCCACAACGCCAGGGGCCATTCTTCTTCCTCTCTTGTGGAGTGGTGATTTAAGACCCAGCTGAGTTAGGGGCGCGCCGACTATCCCACGACTACATCATTCACTTTTTCCCACCCAGAGCTCAAACAAGAAACGGTTAATAGAGTGAAAATCCCACCTCCCATTGATAAAGTTCTCGCTGACGTCAGTGTCAGTGAGCAATAAAATCAGATGGGTGGGACTGCACGAAGAATGGAACCGAGGGTCAAGGGCTTAGGTAACAAGAAAGTTAAAAGAGAAAAGAGAAACAAAACAAAAACAAAAGCAGTTCTCGGGGGCACGAAATGTGATAATGTAGTAATAATGTCAAATGGTGTCTCTCTCTGGTGTTCCACTGAAAAAAATTCACCATTGCTAATTAGCCATAGGACCACATGGAGAGCAGCATGTCTTTGCTGCCGAAATTGATACATCAGAGGCGAGCGAAGCAGCTGTCGTTAGGGGGACTTAAGTACAATAATTACAGCACAGACTGAGGAATAGGCTACAGGCGCATATCCTCCTCTAGTGACTGAAAGAGATATCATGCTAACCGAATAATGGCGATAGTCGCTGTATGACGGGGGCACTAATGACTGAAAGATATCAGAGAAGGCAAAGATGCTTCGGCGTTGTATCCACACGATAGACGGATGAACACAAAGTAAGTTGTTTTGTCCACGGGCATCGTGGATGTAGCCTCTGTGAAGAGCCATTGTGAAGCTCACAGTGTGGGAGCTCCGGCCGTCGCCATTTTTTGTCAGTGCCTGACTCCAATTAACTCCTAATCCAAAAATAAGCAAAGAGGTGGAACGTGGGTGGACTGCATGAAGCCTGGTTGCTGACAACTGACTAGACAGCTAACAGCTAGCCGCCACACACTTAATGATTCATGACTTTAAGCCCTTGAAGGGAGACATAGTATGCTCATTTTCAGGTTCATGGTTTTTGGTTGGATTATTTCCAGAATAGGTTTATGTGCTTTAATCCTCAAAATAATGCGTCAGTTTTCACATACTGTCCAGCACTGCAGCACTGTATTCCCTCTCTTGTATGTCTGAGGATGCTCCGCTAACCCCTCCCGAATAACCGGACTGCTCCGATTGGTCAGCTCACGCGCCTGACCCCCGCACCGCTCACCGTGTCTCCGGTCGGCTCTGTCGTGTTTTCAGCTTCCAGTTAGCTTCGCTTGTGTTGAAGTAGTGAATGTGTGCATAGATTATGCAAATGTGTGACACAGTGCATTGTGTGATGTCAAGAAGTCACAGATTTAAAGGGGGGGGGGGGGGCTAC
>OMLP01014284.1:0-17252 GCA_900302685.1 Spondyliosoma cantharus
TTAGCGTTACATTAGAGTATTATCAGAGGTGGAGGGGGAGGTGAGTTTAAGGGGTGACAAGATTTCCTCCTTTTCTTCCTCTTTTTTCCCCACTTTAGTCCCGAGTTCTTGAACGTCTGCCCTCGTGCTGTTGGAAGGGGGTTGTAGAAAGGGACCTCAGCGTTTGGCTGGAGAAGCACTCCTGCTTCCCTGCAACACAGACCAGACACGTGATGAGTACACAGAGGGGGCAGCGCTTTACATTGTTCAGCACTGAAGGACCACTCTGATGCTGTTGTTGGAGTCCGGCCCGGCCCACCGGACATTACAGTGTGTAAATAATCGGTAATTGCGTAGAGGAACTTTTCACACGGAGAAGACTTTTCTAGCCACATTCTGTGTCGAAAAAAACAGAAAGGAAAAGTTCACCCAACAATGAAAATTCAGTCGCTAGTCCACAAAAACATCTCTGGAGCTTGACAGCAAAACACCGTTGCAGCGTTCTCCTAAACAACTGAAGTAGATGGGGACAGAAATGAACACAAACTGGCTCCATACAGCTCATCCGGCGTCATCCAATTCTCAGGAAGAGACCAAATTGATTTGAAACCCTTTTCAAGCTCATCCGTGGGTTGCGATGAAGAATTTGGCTTTAAAAGGGTGTAAATGACGGCTTCTCAAATCAACTTGGGATCTCAGGGCTTCTTGAGACATGGAATCACACTAGACGAGGTGTATGCAGCCATTTTATGTTCATTTCTTTCTTACTTCTTTTTTTTTTTTATGTTTCAAAAAAAATGTCACTTCAGTTGATTAGGAAAGTACTGCCGCTTACTGAAGCTCCTGAAATGTTTTATGGACTATGAAACTTCACCCGACTTTTCATCAGCATGAAGGTGAACAGACAATGGCTTAATTTTCTGTGTGAACTCTTCTATAGGCTGTTGGGAAGAACAGATAATGTATTTCATCAGTTCAAATAAGTGACAAACGTTTCTTCTGCCTAATAATGAGACCAGGGCTGAGCGTTGGAAAGTCAGAGCAGTCCTTTAATGCCAGAAATAAGCAGGTTAGTATGTCCGTCGGCAAATTTCAGGCCTGCAATGATGTAGAGTTATGGAAGCCGGTACAAATAAGAAACAGAAAAGAGATAAATGAAATATCAGTCATGAAGAAAAAAACAAATACTCATATTGAGTCGACATGATGTGATGCTAATTCAAACCGTTGAGCTAGTGAGGAAAATGTTTGACTTTCCGAGTCAAACTTCAGAGAAAGCCGATTAAAAATGATAAGAAGCCTAATCAAACGTTTAACAAAGTAATTAAGAAATAACCACAAGGTAATTATTCAAACTAATGAGAAATCAAGTCAACATTTTAAGCCATTGAATCTTATCATTTTTATTTGCTATGCGTGTTTTTTCTGTATTTTATCTTTCCTAGGCTTTAGTTCTTTTTTGGCAGAACCTACAGAAACATGTTTATGTCAGAAGGAGGTCCTATTGTGTTTGACCTTAAGCTAAAGTGAAAATATAGTTTCTTAGGAAAATAGGTTGCATCTTATCCTTTGGCCATAGATAATTACAGTGGAGCGATAATTAATTATCGCCCCACAGATCCTGCAGATGTGTTGCCTTTGTGGTTTTCAGGCATTGCATCCTTCCTGAGGCAAAATCTCCCCTTTTTATTTGTTTTTCGTCCCCGGAGTTTCTGATTAGACATCCCAATTCATGATCACAAAGCCGCCCCCTGAGACGGCATTGTACTTTTTCCCCATCCCACTCTCTCATTCAAACAAAAAAAAAAAAAGTAGGAAGAGTAGCTGATCTGAAAGGCACAAAGATTATACAAATGAGACAAATCTTTGTGGATCGCTCACAAAGATAATCCATTTTGTGAGAAGCTTTTTTACTCCTCATGAAACGACTGCGGGGAACTGAGCTTTTGTTCTAATCTCTTCTTGTAGCTATTTCGGGTGAAATTCATTATCTTTCATGAGTGAGCAAAACTCAATGCGTCATCTGAAAATGAAAGGCAAGTGAATTAAAAAAAAAAAGTGTCACACATTAATTAAAAGTTAATGTGGCTTTATTGTTGTTCCCATTTGAAGCCATGGAGCCTGCTCATGAAAGGGAAGCGACGGTGCGCTGGCACTGATCCAACCCTGTTACATGAAAGACGTGAGGCGAGCATCCCAGAAGTTTAGTCTATGGGGTTGTTCATCTCTCTGAGATCAGTGACAGTAATTTAGCTACAACAGATGAGGACTCAGCCCCGGGGGAAATTTGGATTTAACCAATTCCTCTCAGGTACAGTGAGAGCGGCTGGCTAATTAAAACCTGACACGGAAAGAACTGGCAGAGCACGAGAGCCGCCGCTCCTTTTATATGATGCATGATGACGGATCAACCAATGAGAAGCTTCTCTGTGAATTGGGAAGTCGAGGAGCTGTGGATGCGCCATCGAATTGAACGTGGATTGTTGGTGTTTGAATACCTCAGATCACTTAGTCTTACACCAGGAAGCAGAACTTCTACAGGCACTCGGAATACTTCTGATGTTTCGTGTTTAGAGTGGGCAAAATGTAGTTCAGTTTCTACTCGAGCTTCAGCCTGTTAGAGTTACTTGAGTGCAGATTTAAAAAAAAAAAAAAAGAACTCTGATGGTTTTTTTTCTATCAAAAAATGATTCCACCAAAAATACATTTTCTGTCCAGCAGTCCGTTACGTCACCGCTGACATGTCTGACTAACTCTGTGTACACTTTGATTGGCTAACAGGATTGTTCTCAGCTTACCTTTATCGTCTTTTGGTGACATTTGCTTGGTGACAAACTGTTGTGTAAACTCGCACTGGACATCTTTTTTGCTTTGACTTGCCTTTATGAAGTTAGTACTGATTGCACAATGTAATGGATGTAGAAAATAACATCATCTGCATATAGATTGGTTCCCTGTGAACCTCTCTTTCGCTATGCTACTCCTTCTGCCTGCAAAATATATTTTTTGCAGAGTGCCACCAGTTCGATTTAATTGGTGAGGGGGCTGATGTTGCTACAGCCGATTTTGCCAAAAGTTTCATTATAACGTTACTAAATGGAGCATGTTCAGCTACTAATGATCAGTTTTCTATTCTGCCAACATTTTTGCGTAGCGAGTTCTCCAAGGGACCTGAAGGCAGTCGTGCCTGGCAACTGATTGATGAGATTGCGTAACAATGTTATATCACGGTGCATAAGCGATTGCTCCTTTCCCTGTAAAGTATATGTATGTTAGCTGTAGCCCCACTGGACCATTTTCAACTGGATCCACCATCTTCAGCATGATTATATCAGCGCTGGCTTAAAGCTCGTAGCATGCACGATGATCATTCTTGTCTCTAAAAGCCTCTTATTATTCTGCTGCTGCTGCTGCAGTGGTAATGAGATTAGGATGTCTTCCAAGCATATCAAACAAATGCGGAGTGAGTTAAACTCAAGTATCCCTCCAATCGCGTATCGGTTACTCACTCTGCTGCTGATATCATCACTGAGGCAGAAAGGAACAGGGGCAAGAGAGTGGTTAGGTAAGTGTTCCATTTTACTTTGTGATTTTAACTTCCAAGAAAAGGAAAGTGGAGAGAAGCTGCCAGGAAATAACTCGCGTTTGACAAGCGGTTTCTTACCATTTTGAAGATCCTAGTCAGGGTGCCTTCTCCTGCACCGGCCTTCTTGGCTTTACCGGACTGTGACTTCTGGTCGCCCTGGCAGGGGGAGAACAGAAATCAGTATGTTAAGACTCTCTGAGATATTTGACAAGGGGGTTCAGACGTGGCTGACCTACCTACAGAGAGCCCCAGATTCATTTTCAATTTAGTGGGGGTGAGCGGAGGGGCAGAGAGGAGAATATAATACTGAAGAACTCCTTCTCTAGGGTGTCTGGGGAGTAAAGCACTGGTGTGCTCAATGAAAATCCAAAATATTGGGGAAAGCTAGGTATCGATTACGGTGCAATCCAGTTCTGCCCTACTTCTGTTGTATAACTGTCTTCCACTTCTGGCAAGGTACTTTGTGTGAATTATGCATGAGGTGCAAAAGCTACAAAGCAGCAAAGTTTGACATGAAGAGGAAAAGTTTTCTGGTTGAATTTTAAACCACCAATTTCAGTTCTTCTGTAAAATATAAAAAGAGGGAACGTTGGTTAACATATAACTGTCAGCTGGTACAAAACATGACGGCAGATGCTAATCACTTCTTGACTCTCTTAATGACATTCAGTAAGCTGATCCATTCACTGCCTGGTGGTGGGTGAAACGAACCAAATACATGTACGTTTGGAAACATTTCGTAAATAATAAAACAGCTAATATGGCTCTAAGTCTTTCTCATTTCAAGTGGGAAAAACAGAAACGCTGCTGTCTAGTCGTGTGTCCATGAAAGAGTACAAAAGTAATTGGTTTTAAATTAAAATTAGGGACTGTATGAAAATTAATGGAGAGGTGATGGGGGTAGAACCTAACCCAGTCGCCAGAATAAATGTTGGGAATGTACGTGTCTATAAACCACAGATAAGTTGAAACTTTATATCTCTTTAGGTTCAGTTTTCAATTTTATGTTGTGACTACACTGTGCTTTCGGTCTGATTATGTATAGGCACAAAACCCACTTGTTGCCCACTAGTTGCCCAAAAAATCCAAAACCTGGTATTTGGCTGCAAATTGTCCAGATGTCTCGTCATAAACCAAATGAACTTGTTGCCACAAACATATCTAGAAGTTGTCTCATTAAAAATATCATTCTTTTAAATGTTGAAACGCAGTCTCAAACAGTGGTCTCTGGCTTGGCAGCTGTGACACTGCTATCCGCTCCACATTCTGACATGTAATGTGAATGTGACATGACATGTATTGTACAAACACATCTAAATTTACATGTACCCACGCAGAAATGTGAAATGCTGACATTTCATTCTGGTGATTGGGCTAGCCCTCTGATGAATTTTGTCTATTCGGGCTAACAACACCATATAAAATCCCTAATCATATAAACTGATCGTATATAGCCACATTTCCCCTTTAAATTGATGATCAATTCAGACTTGAAGCACACTGAGGTAACGCGATTGTGATTTTGGGCTATATACATAAACATTTATTAGATTTGACATATCTTATTTTATCATAACTCAAAGGTGCAACATGTGAGAATATTGGTTTTAGTTATACATTGCACCTTTTACTTAAAATATAAATTCAGGAGGAGAAAATGTCAGACCTCCACGTCCCTCCCAAATAATTCTCGTAGAGTCCCTGAGGAGTTTCCTTTCTCTGAGTCAACTTTTACCCCCGACAACCCCTCTGCTGCTTCATGATTCAGAAACACGCACAAGCACACTCGTACACACACACATGCATGAGGACCTGCAATGAAGTGCTGATAACGTGGCCAGAATGCAGAAGCAGAAGGCAGCCTCACTTCTGCCGGCCACAAAGGAATTTTTCGAAATGAATCGGTGAAAATGAAGAGCGGAACAATGCCTGTGTTATCGAGAATGCACAATATACGGACATGACCATAGGGATGAGTCAGGGGGCTACGCAATGGGAATGATGCGTTTGAAAATGGACTTAGGTCTGAAGGAAATGGGGACGTTATCGCTGATGTGTGGACAGATTACAGCGGCTGAAGTGGTAGATGGAGACTGAATGAAATCAGAGTCACAGGCGAAGGCCGTTTTAGACGATGACCTCACAGGCCCCCCTCGTTTTATTAGGCATGATACCTACGGTCTTTTTAAACCACCTACCAGGCCTATCTTGGCTGCTAGTCCTCTCCACTGGACATGTGTATAGAAACACAGAGACAAGGACAAGACGTAAAGAAGAGCGGGGACAAGAAGAAATGTGTGTCTTACTCGGCGCAAAAGGCGGGATGGGAAGGAGAGGAGGCAGGTAGGAGGGTCCGTCCAGGGGGGAAAGTCACAGGGTCACGGGGGGGCAGGAGCAGATGAGGAACAGAGGGAAGGAGAGAAGACATGTTGGGGGGGAGGAGAGAGGAGCGAGGCAGATGCTCACACGGGAGAGAGCACAAATTCAGAGCACAAATTTAGAAGCATTCAGAAGACACAGAGCACACAGAAAAACAACGGACTGGAACACACAACCAGAACAAAGCTTGAAATGCACTGTGTTCAGAGTTTGTGCTAGGTTGTAGTTGCAGCGAATGGGTTTCAGATTAAATGGCACGCTGTTCAGTAGCCACTGGAATCACATAACATAAATTTTCTGAAATCCTACCACCAGTATGATGATCATTTGTGCATATTTTCTCTGTTTCCTTCTTTCTCTCTGGTTGTAAACAGGAGCTCTTTTATCTGATCTGATTCAGATGTGACACTTGATCAAATTTCAGCGCGCAGCAGGTCGTACAACTGTTGTGATGAATGTAAAATGAGAGTTTCCAGTGATCTGAACAGTGTTACCGTCTGCCCTGACGAAAGAATATAATGTTTTCGTTTCTGCAAATATGCTGTATTAAGTCTCATATCTCATGCTGGAAGATAGTGTTTAACGATAACACTGAACCCCGACTGTCTCTCCTGATCGTTTTTGGTTATATTTACTGTCAAAAATCAACCATAATAATGGTGTTGATGATGTTTACAATAAACAACTTAAGGACAAATTTGAGGCCAAAAACATTTTCTAGGTCCCACCGTGTTTGTGTGAGCGTACAATTCAATTTGAAGAGGTAGCGATAGATAAAAGCACACTCACCCTGGATTTAGGAGGGGCAGGGGACACCTGAAGAGGAGTTAATCACAGAGAGGAAAGAGTTTGGACAGAGTGAGACATGAGAGCGTGACGGAAGAGGAGAGAGACAAACGTGGAGGGGACACTGGTAGAGACGGGGATGCTGGGAACACTGCAGGTGCAGACACTCCTATTCATAGACACTGCGAGTGCTTCAAATGTTATTCATATTACTCACGATAGTGCGGAAGAAATGGACCACAGCGTTTTCTGCTCCACGCTTACGTGGGGAAGTGGCAGAGGCTTTCTGAGGGCCTGGAGAGAGAGCGCCCCGGAAAGATCCCTGCAGGGGGAAGACAGGAAGGAAAGGAAAGGAAAGGAAAGGAACAACAGACCTACATGTTAACCTACATAAGAATAAGAGAATAAGATGTTGATGTACAGTTTCAGGGATTTTCAAAATATTTTTTTAACAATAAATGTCAAAAAATAATATTAATAGCTATAATAATAGTTATATACAGCTCTCTGTTGAAGTAAGGCGATGAAGAAGACAGTGCCACTTCTTTGGAAAATAACCTCCAATGCAATTACACGAATGAATACTACACACATTTGAGTAGGTCGTCCTGGTGATGCGTGTACTCACCTTTTGAAAAAGGAAAAACAGCAATATTACATAAATGATTCACCTTTTAGTGGAACTGTTGACATTTTACAAAAACACTCTGCTGGGTAAATGGGGTTACTCACCTGTGAAATATCTAATAAGTCATCTTGATCTAACTTTTGAATGGATCTGTAGGTTACACAATAACCCTATTATACAATATATAAAACAGCTAGGCGGTTCTATTCATCAAGACACAGCGTCGGATCAGACGATTATCTAACATCGTAAATACATTATGCTGCAAAGTGCAGATCTTTTACACATGCGAATGACGTATGTGATCCATGTGAGGACGCTTTTGAGGATAAAGAATGAGTAGTAGAGGGCTACCTGTGTAGTATGTAGTATGTTCTTTACAGAAGACAGTTACTCTGCTGTAATAAGGAGAGAACTATTTTACCCTTAAAAACGTTACGCATAGAGCCAGAAGAGGCTGCTGAGAGGCAGCAACCCTGATATGAATATATTTTAATCAGTCCTGCTAACTTCAGCCTCACATCGCAGACGACTCCCACCTCGTTGACCCTTATCCCAAACTGACAAACACCTTCGGCCATGAGGTGCTTAAAACAAATTAAAATGGGACAAACGAGTGTGTGAGGATGCCAGTATGTTCTTGTCAATCGGCTCGGTCTGAACAAAGAAGAGTAATCGTCGTCCCAAAGCGCAAATCGACGCAGCCGAGATCTTCAAAGTCCGACTTCACAAAGAGCAAGTCAACGTGAGTGCTTAACAGGTCGATGGGCTTTGACTTTTAGGCCCCGCTGCATCAGAGAAAATCCTCTATCATCACATGCAAACAGCAGAGACACGCTGAAGGGGAAAGGTATGATTCCTCTAATACCGATATGCCATCAGCAACCTGCAGCCCACGGGAGAGCAAACTCATTTCCACCCACTCGGTACACTCAGTCTGTTCTGTTAATGTTACCTCATCCCTCTCTCTGACCCTGTTAATGTAACAGGAAAACATGTGTGTTTATATGTATGTGTGTGTGTGAGAGGGCGGTGTTGATGACTCCCATCCATTATCTCACATCAAAGAACCTCAAGGCAACCGACAAGGGGGGGAAACTTTCACCGCCACCGCCATTTACGCAATGTGATGGACACGCGGTGCGAGATTAGACGTCACCTCCAGCATCTTTCATGGGGTTTTTTTGCGTGAAAATGGACCGACAGACAATTACATCAACACGGAGGGGGAAACACAAAGGGAGAAGAAAACAAAAGGAAAAAGGAAGGTATCTCACCCCGCAGCGCGTTCCGCTCAAATGGAGATCCAGACGGACAATCGCGGGCTTACATAAAGAGAATTTTGTTTCTATTTAGAAACATTTACAGTGTGTGTAAAAAGAAAATCTACCCTCTGAATAGGTGTTAATCCTAAAGCCTTTCTGTTGTCGCTGACCCCCCAATGATGCCCCCTTGCGTGAGCGAGTGTCTCCACGTATGTCCGTCTCTGTCCAGATGTAAATGATGGGAAACAGAGGCAGAAATGAAAGGGAGGGGAGAAAATAGAGCGACCTTGGCGGCTTTGTTCAGAGTAAGGAGCGGAGAAAAAAACACAGGGAGAGACGAGAGAGGAAATAGGAGATCAAATAATGCTGCATGAATTCTGCTGGTACAGTCTCAATTCCAGACAGTTGTCCCTTTGATGTGAGACGCTCTCACATCCCATTTCCCTTTTCTGCTTTGAAACACGTGTTCTGCCTTTATTTTTTTTTTTACTTTTTTCTTTTAAATCATAAAAAGAAGTGCAAGATGACATCAATTTACTTCAACTGAATTGCAAGTGTTAAGTGAATATTACACATGAGGAGGAAAAAATAACATGTAAATTGGGTTTCCATTAGCTCTTTGCACGCTGCTAAAGATGATGGAGACTTTTAAAATCTCAAGTGTGGAGGCTGAGGCATTCTGCCAAGCCTAAATGGTCTTCTAATGGGTTTAAGTCGCTAAATTACAGAAAGAAAGGGCTCATTATCATCCCCTGTAACACACACACACACACACACACACAATTTGTTTGCATTTTGTATAGACTCTACTATCCATTACCCTATTGTGACCTTTCCTGTGAACTTTCCTTTGGATTTCTGATTGATAGTGTGTGATTTTTCGTTCTTGGTGCTGTTGTTTTTTCCCTTTTCGGTTAATAATTTTGACAAGAAATATAAACTGAAGTGGAGAAAAGCAGTGAGTTAACTCCGTGACGTGACAAAAGGGCGTTCCAATGTCTTCTAAAGAGTAGTTCAATATTCTCGGAGATGGGTTTATGAGCCTACCTTCTTTTGCAGAGACTCGGAGAGATTGATGGCGCACCACGTAACAGTCCATTAAACGTGAAGCTATAGAACCAGGAGAAGGTTAGCTTAGCTTAGCATAGAACAAAGACCAGACAAGGGGACTAAACAGCTAGATAATGTTACTTTCATGGCCCTATTAACCGTGGTGATCTGAGCTGGATGCTAATGCTAGCTTGGCAAATTGCTTACAATCATGATGCAGGTAGGCTATTGGCTAATGTTTAGGGAGGGTAATGTTCAGGTAGGCTGCTATGTTAACGATGTTAGCATGCTAACATTTACTAATTAGCTACTTAACATAAAGTACAGCTAACACTGACAGGGTGGTCATTAGTTTTACAGGTATTTGAACATAAACTGGACAATAATAATAATAAGTCCTGGACAAATTAAAGTGATTACAGTTCATCCTGTGGTCAACATGGATGTACCAAATTAATGATGATCCATCCAACACTTTTTGAGACATTTTACTCAAAACTAGAAACGTTGTTCTAATAGTGTTGCTGTAGGCCTACAAAAAAGTCACAGAAACTAGGATTTGTAAACGTACATTATATAGGCCTACAAAATGTCATGCCATTTCAATCCATATAGCTTGCTAAAAGTCAGACTACCATGAACACGATAGCTTCAAAATCATACATTATATCTTGTTTTGCTTTCTTTTAAACTAAATATAAAACTTGCTGATTAGTGAGCGAGGCTGGCTGTTTCCCTGTTTCCTGTCTTTACGTTAAGCTGAGCTAAGCTAAGCTAATGACCACACCAAGTTCTCAGCAAGAAAAGGAAAAAGTGTTTTTTTCAGTTTTTTTCAAAAATGTCGAACTATCCCTTTCCGTTTCTAAAACCTCGGACAGTTAGCCGAGCAGCTCTCAGACCTTTCTGCGGTCACACAGACATGATAGAAGTTGAGGCTGAGGAAAGTCAGAAATCTGGATTCAGGACACAGAATGAGCTCCGACGTATTCTTGCCCACTTAATCCCAAAGTGCAGGTTAATGATCACATCTGCCTACTCCGAGGTTAGAGGTCACAGCCCGATCAGGAACCTGCTTCAATTATTAATGATGTCCCGAGCTGAGGTGGAAGACAATCGTCATCATTATCTTCATAGATCAACATCAGAGGAAATACTTTAGCTCCCACTCTCACTTCACACTCAAACTGCGTGGAGATATCCTGTAACTTATTGTCGAGGAACAGAGATGCGACCCTGCGGCACTGAACGAGAGGAGACGGCACATATCCATTCAGTGACTTCTTCTGCAAGTAGCCTGTTTGCCCTTTATTGTTAGACTGTGCACCCTCGCTCGAACAGGAGACCTGTTTTTGTACATCTGCTCATTTAGATTCATTAGTCGGAGGAGAGCAGGGCCAATTGATCTGGCTGACAAACACATCAGTTTGTCTGTGCAGTGGAGATACAGAAACATGGCAGCTGCAGCTCGCTGTTCCCCTCGGAAGGAAATCCGGTCGTTCGCCTCGCACCAAATAATAAAGGAGGCAAATTGAGCAATTATCTGTGCCGTCGGATACAACTGATGAGGGAAAAAACAGGACAACCTAATTTTCTTAGGGACCATATGTATATTACTAGAAGGGCGTATTCTTCTTTTTTCAGAGGGGTAGTTATTTTTGGGGTTTGCCATAGTTTTAGCAATCTGATTCACATATTGTCTGAGAAATCAATTTTTAAACTGGAGTTCACTCAATGCCACAGGAATGGGTCATAATACCCTTGAAATAAGTTACCATTGTTGCACTTCCCTCGTCTCAAAGTCGCTGGGTTTTTTGAATGGGCTTCAGTAGACGGCTGAAATTAGGTGTGTGGTTGACACAAGCCGAAGAGATTTTAGCATTTTGTTTGACGAGATAAAATGCATCAGTGAATACGCCACACAGGAATTTTTAAGCGTTTAACATGTCTAAAAGAGGCTGGTTGCTGGAAAGTGGCAAAATGAGACTAGCTTCACCGAACACAGACTAATCTTCTCATGAGTCTGTCTTTACAAGAAACTATTCCAACTTGTAGATTGATCCATTTATAGTAAAGTCTGTATAGTATAGTGGAAATGTAATGATGGTGACCACCATTGTAGTCCATTTCTCGCATAATCTTAGCTTCTTGCATCTGCCGATTGCATTTGCGCTTTAAGTATCGTCTGTGGTTTCATTTGTGAAGATGAACAGATCGTCTAAATATGGTAAACTTGTGTTTGCCCCAGAGTTTATTTTCTGAAATAATCTGAAACCCAATTGAAAAATCCTGCTGGCTTTTCATCAAGGGAACCATGGCGATGTCATCAAAAATACATGTCAAAAATACATCATCCCTCATCCTCTCTATTGTGGGGAGGCTGTTTTACGTCTCTAAAAATAATGTTTTCTGTTGTTATTAGTCAGGATAAAGGTCAAAATATCTTTAGAATAATGCTATAGAGGCCATGGTTGTTTAGCACCTACCCCCAAATAATTTCCACACAGTCCGTTAAGTTTGAATAGGTTAAATGTATTTGCTAAGTAACACATGACCAGATCCTAAGACTGAAATGCTGAAACATTATTTGCATTTCTTTAATTCTTGAAGTCAGAGGCTACAGACAGAGCTGCTGTTCGTTCCGCAGTATCAATCATTTGCAGCTTGTTTTGAAATCAACATAATGTATGTCTGTCCAAATTCCTAGAACGGGTTTCTTTTTTTAATTGTGGATTTATTTCCTGTGGCAGGGTACCCGACTGTACTTGCTTCTTCGTCCATCTAACCAAGGATGAAAACAAACACATTTCGAAATCTTAAATGGAAAATCAAACTGAGCCTGTACCGACTGAATTTCTCAAATTAACCCTGTTGCCTTTTGTTTTTCCCGATCATGCTGCTGTTCGTGCAAATATAAGGCTCCAGGCGGGTATTAAGTGATTCAAATGTGGCAAAACTTCTCTCTGATCTCTTCTAAATTAATGAATTTCAATTTGCGCCTGCCTCCAGTAAAAACAAGAACAAACTAGCTTGTGGTAAACTGTGAGCGAAAGACTGAAAGGTGTTTTGTTTTCTCGTCCTGCATTTTCATCTTTAGGCTCAGACAAACAAGTCAAGCGAGTCATCCATTACTCAGTCCTATCAGAGGGGAGATAAACAGCAGCTGTGCTTTCCATTAAGCCTTCTCTGATAGCTCTTTTTGTTTAGCAGTGCTTGGTGTGATTGCCTGAACACTGGAATATATTAATTTATCTTTAATGTACTGTAATCTTAAAGGCTGACACTATAGACAAACCCCAGGACAACTGAATAGTGGAGATTTCTACAATGTGTTGTTTTTCTTCGTTGCTTAAGGCTAAACTTAAAAAAAAAAATGAAATTGAAGTAACCAGCTGTTAGCAGAGCAGTTAAAACACTTCACATCACACTTTTGCAACACAAGAAAAAAAAACCAAAAGGCAGACACTGTGCCCGACACGAATTAAAACAAAACAAAGAGAGCGCTGAGGGTGTTGTTAAAGAGTTTTAATCAAGCAATAATCAAAAAAAAAAGAGCTGAGAACAGGATCAGGTTAGGAACAGGTCAACGGTCACAACACTTCACAACAGATACAAACGCTGACAAGTATCCACTGCAAAGTTTTTTGGAAGGCGTTACAGATCAGGGATCAGCACAGATCCACTGCTGGTTCAGACAAACTCTCCAACCAGGTTAAAGACACGTGAACCTGAGATGAGCAAACTGATGTGAGGGGGGGTGGGGGGTGGGGGGCCGCCGACACCCCCCTCGTCATCCAAGACACTGGGGTTAGAGTACAGTATCACACAAGTTTTGGTTCGGACTGTGAGCTGTTCTACTAAAGCCTGATTCTTATATATATACAATAATGAATTACGTGACTGATTCTGTCGTCACTCAACAAATTAATATGCAAATTAACACTTAACGATATCCCACATTTCTGCTTAAATAGCTAATGTCCATGCAAAACTGAATTTTCCCTCTAATTAACACATTGTTATCCCTGTAATTTGAAATGATCAAAAACGTGTTAGTATTCAAATGTAGATTTCCTGCAGATGTTTCATGTCCTGAGACTTGAGTTCCTCATTTTTGGCTAACTTACGAAACATCTGCTTTATACTGTCTTAAAGGGAAATTCTGATATTTTTGATAACCAGGACCCTGTATTTAAATGTTTTTTATGTGCACATGATTTTTATTTACCACAAGTTTTGGATTTGATCCAGTGGATCGCCTCAGCTGGCAGCTAAATTGCTGCAACGTGATCCTCCGGGGTGACTGCGACTGTCAAAGTTATGTCCACTCAGAGTGCTTGTTTTTGCCCCTAACAGGTTGAGGCTGTAATTCTAGGTGTCTGTCAACATTACAGAAGCAATAGACCTTTATGGTCGATGATAAGATCCTTTTTGTAACCAGAGACACAAGTGTTGCTCATTAAGAAGTCACGCTCTGAAATCTCACATGAGGTGAATTGTCACAGGAAGATGACGGTTGAAAGAGTTGCCAGCTGGATTTATTTCTAAGTCATGGCTGACTTAATTAACTGATTTTACAGATCTAGATGAAGCAACAACTGTAACGACTCACCTCACAAGATTTCAGAGCAAGACTTCTCCTTTAACAACACTTGTGTTTCTGGTTACAAAACGGATCTTATTATTTACCAAAAAAGGTCCGTCTCCATAAGAATCATTTACGGTATTTTGTCGGACACTTAGAATTACAAGCTCAGCCCGTTAATGTCAGAAGCAAGCAGCGGACGCAACTTTGATGGTCACAGTTGCCCCGAAGGATTACATTGCAGCTGTTGAGGCTGTTTTGCAGCTGCCAGCTGAGGCAATCTACTGGACCGATTCCAAACTAAAACATGTCAAAATAGGGACCAGGTTTAAGACTACAGGAATTCCCCTTTAATATTTTCCAAAAAGCCCAGACTCGGGCTTGGATTATACAAATAATTCAGACAGAGGACATAAAAAGCACAAGGGATCAGTTTGCAAAAGGCTCCACACTTGCCAAATATTAAAACCATTCTCAAATAAGCATGCATACTCAAAATCCAACAGATATAACAGTGACACTTAATACTGCAGCCTTGAAGTAAAAGTATGCATTAAGAACATCTGAGAGGAGCACACAGACAGGCAGAGTATATCAGAAATCAGGATAAAAAACATCTGTCTTCATGATGAGTTCTGGCTGGAAAAAACTAAGTGTTTGCAGCAGGAAGTTAGTGCAGGTTGATTTTTTTTTTTTTTGCAAGAGGCAACCGAGGTGGGGCGAACCTGTCTGTCATTCACTTAAGGTGTGAACGCTCATCATTAGAAGGCAAACCCTTGGTGAATACATAAATATATATTTCTACAACTTTGTTTGAGTAAACTTGTCATCACTACGGAGAAGAAATGTACAATTTTATGACGTAAAGAAAGGTTTGACAAATACTGCAGAAAATTGGTCACTAGCCTTAATGTTGAATGAAAGCTTCACAAGTTGTTCTGTTGACATTTTTCCCTGAACGTTTCAACATTTTACAAAAGCAAAACAACATCTAATCAGTAGAACAAGGTAAAGCAAAGGTTTGTAGCATACAGTTAAAATAAAATCAGTTTAATCCTGAACATCTTCTCATAATGGACATAAGGCGTGGGGGAAATGCATATTTTCATGCTTTGGAGTGATTTCTTTGCAATTACCTCGACGAAGCGCTCTGCTCGGTGCTCTGCACCGTTAGCTGGGTAGAAAATAAAACCTTATATAGAATTTATTTGTCCACAGGATTAAATTCTGTGCAGCACAGCTCTCATTTGAAACTACTATCAGCAATGTCTTCAGAGATTACTTGAAATCAGCAAACATGGCTCATGATGGAACAGTTCCATTTCTTCTTCCTGAAAGCACTTATAAGAGGCTTTGGGATTCAGCGTGTTGCAGTAGTGTTGTCAGGATAACCAAGACTCTGTTGTGAAATCCGTTTTTTACACCATGTTCGGAGCTGAAGCTGTTATTCCATTTCATCCCCACCTCCAGAGGGCATCGCTGAGGGCTTGACCAATGGGCCAACAGAGCCGCAGTCTGGTTCTTAATGGCCGAGGCAGCAGTGCCAAGAAGCCCATCAGCATCTGTCTAGAGTGATGGACAAACTGGTGCCAGGCGTGCAGCAGAAATGGACACTTAACCAACAAAAAAACTCACGTTTTTTGTTTTAAGTGGGCCTGATCAGGAAGGTTTTTATACTTAGGTTATCTTGACAACACTAGAGTAGAAAGATTTTAATAGCATTGCAGGCTGTAATGCCCCATAATCACTTGCCTGCAAAGATAAGCCTGTTCTTACTTTATAGGATGCAGCCGCTTGTATATATTTCCAAACAGGCAGTGATAATACTCCTCCTACTCTAATATTATGTCATTATATACTAATATACATCTTATATCTCTTTGATCATTTGTAGCATAATGTGATTATTAACTTTGAAAGTGACTTAGCAGACAGCTAGACCGTGCAAACAGTAGTGAAGTTTCTTATCACAGATGTTTAAAGATCACCCCAGTGAGCAGAGTAACCAATGCAAAATCACGAACCAGTATTGCAGCTAAATGACACAGGCGTGGACCTCCTGTCTCTCACATCATCATTTATAGACGAACCTGAACTGAAACACGGCTGTTCTCAACTCCAGTTTGGCAAACGTTCCGATAAACAAACTGCATAACGGCGGAAACGAGAGAACAATTCCACCAAATCACGTCTACAACGGATATATTAAATTTAACTGAAGAGAGAGATGCTACTAATGTCAGTACCATTCAAATGAAAGAAAACCAGAATACAGAGATTCATCCTTAAATGACTCAAAATCACAGCCTCTGTGAAATAAAACATGTCAAATAAAACAAACCCCACCCAAAGTCATTATCCAGTCACGATTCATGAGCCAGTTAATGTGAATCATAGGACAGACTTGGGTACACCATTAAAAACAACAGTAAAACCAACACAAATCTATATGACAAATATGTTTCAACAAATTCTTACAAGATCTGTTAAAGAATCAGAAGTAAAAAGTGGTTCTGGGAGTGAATCAGCAGAATAAACTGAGATCGACTCTCCCTGCTTCCTCACCTTGCTCTTCCTCTTCTTGTCCCCACCAAAGAAGTTTCCAATCTGATCCAGGAGGCCGGGGGCCTTCTTCCTCCGGCCCAGCCCGAAGGCGGCCTGTGCAGAGCTGCTTGCGGATGCCATGGTTGTACTAGTTGGTTGGTAGTATGTTTGTATTTGTCAAATGTGGGGTTCTTGTCGCTCTCTTAAATGAGAGACCGATAGAAAGAGGAGGGAAAAGAGAAAAGAGAGGGAGGGAGGAAAAAAAAAGCAAGCCTATTCTAAGTCCTGTTCGGGGCTCTCCGACCCACACTCTGAAGCCGCTCCGCTGTGCTCCTGGATGGTCTGCAACTCGTCCGATTCGGAGGGTCGGTCTTTGAAGGTGTTGTCCTCTCGGCCCGGGGCATCTCGGGAGAAGAGGCGGACCAGGTGGGGGCGTGGTGTGGCGGCGTCAGG
>OMLP01014284.1:17272-28087 GCA_900302685.1 Spondyliosoma cantharus
TCCAGGGCTGGTGGGGGCCCTCAGCGCCCGTGGAGTCAGTCACCGCCGGCATCTCCGAGATGCAGCCATTGTTCTGGTTCGCATCTGCCTCACCCAGGCCTGCGCAGAAACAACAAGGGTCATCTATGGGCTTGGGCCTGCATGGCACACAACAAGCCACAGCAGCACAATGGGCCCTTTTGACAGGACCGTGCCCTTCCTGCTGCAGCAGAGCCCAGCAGAGCTAAAGCTTCGCATTTGAACTTGAATGAACCTTACCTGCTGAACAGGAAATGATAAGAATGTGAGAGCAAAGATATGAGCAACTGAAAAGTCTTAACTTAATTCCTAATAATTGTTTTGGTCAGTGACACCGCCATCGGTATTCTTTTGAGTTAATACAGTGTAGTAGCTGTGTATTCTCACAGTCCCCACCTACATTCGATGAGAAAACAGTGCATTAAAGTGCTTGGACAGAACCGGGGTTCCCGCATCCTCTGTCATTTACATATTCTACGATACACTTTTTATTAAGATGTCCATGTATGCAGATTTCTTTTGGCAGGATGGTCACAAAAAATGTTTTGTTGTGCTTCAAGAAAGGAAACCATTTGTTGAGGAGAGTTGGGACAGAAGGCAGAATATTTTGACAGTCCGAGCAGCAAAATAACCTGTAATTTTGTAATGAAGTGAAATGTTTAACCACCGCTACTGTACTTGGCACTTTGTGTGCATAACACCTGTAAAAAATAAATAAATAAATCAAATCCATTATCTTAACCATCAAATTAAAGGGCTTTAAAAGGACTTTCCAACTCCATTTTCATCAAGTTCAAGGACCTGGTTTGAGACATGGATCAAGGTTGATTGCTGTAACAACACCCAGAATTTAAGTGACAGCCAGCAGGCTGATACTAACAAGAGTGATGGCTTTAAACACTCCTCACTGTGCTGTGTTACAGTGATGGCAGAAAACTACCCGAGACACACATGATGACAACAGAATCTGGCCTATTTACTAACGTTAATTGAAAAAAACAAAACAATCAAAACATCTTCAGTTTCCATTCTTGCACATTATATTTAAATTCAAGCTTTTTAAATGACCCATGGCTATTTATGTCTGTTTTCAAAAACTTTCAAGGCCTTTGATTTTATCCCACTTCAATTTCACTTCAAACTTTCAAGGATTTCAATGATCCATGGGAACTCTGCACAAGAGAAGCAACTTATTAAAAACCACTATCACTAAATGATAAATTTTTAGTTAATTAATAGTTGACCTGAATAGTTGAGTGTTAACAAACAATGAAACGCTTTATCACCATTTGTGAAGCAAATGTTTATTGTAAAGATGTTGCTAAAACTTTACAACTGCTTAATACATGTTTAGAAAGCATTTAATTGGTCGCAAACAATGAAATAACTTGACCAATGCTTTATTAATGTTTAATTAACCATTTCTTAATGATGGTTATTATTAAGTCTTACCGGAGCTTCTTAAAAATGACACTACAATAAACAGAAATCCGTCATTTTAAGGCTGCACTACCTTTGCAACAGCCGTGCAACTATGTTAGAACAATGCATGTTTCAGCATATTAGTTCCAATGAGAGAGAAATACAGCTGTGTCTCTAACGTCCACTTTGACAGCTATCCATTAAGTTAGCCAGCTCCCACAGCCGAGGACATCCAGTGCATTCCTGCCCCCAAAACAATATACACACTGTACTGGCCGAAATGGTGTAGCACTACACCAGAGAATCTGCATGCTAATATTGGCTGAAACAGTGGCCCATTGTCAGAGCTGCATAGTTATTACAGAAAAACAAAGAGCCCAGTGTCACTAAAATAACTCCTATAAGTATGGATTTTCAACCCAATGCACGGTGACACTTATCTGATTTGGGGCCCGGGAGCTACAGTACGAGGCCGCAGTCTCTGGGTGCGGAGGGAATGCTACTTCTATGCTGAATGACAAGTTCAATTTTATGTGCAAATACTCATTAAATAATGCTTCTGTAGCAGCAACATCAGCAGAATAATCTCTCATTATTTGGTCCGATGGGTTCTTCGGCTCAATTTCCTTCTGGCAGATTTGCTAGTCATGTCTCGCATGCGGATGTAGAAGCGGCTATTTTCACGTTAACCTGGCTGGAAATAAGAAGAAAGTTTGAGAAATCAGAAGGTACAGTGAACGTTGCAGAAGACAAATTGTTATTCTGAGCCAAGATTGGGTTTCCTCAGCATCACATCACGGCTAGACTCAAAGTGTCTTGGAGAGCAGTGCAAGGAACTCTAAAACGCTTTGCAGAAACTGGATCAGTAGTATCCAAAGCACGATCAGGCAGACCCAAAGTGACCACACCATCAGAAAATCCATACACTAAGCTTAGTCCCTGAGAATAAGAAAAGCAACTTAATCACAGATACATAATTTGCTAAATAAACAACGCAGAACTCCAATCAGCAAAAGCACTGTCAGAAGAAGCCTGTCTTGTTGTGGTCTCAGGGGACACATAGCAGACCCAGACCAAGTTACACAGTGGCAGAAACAGAACTGTGTATGTACACGAACAAGAGAGAGAATGATACCACAGAGTTTCAAACCCATAGTGAACATTTTGGGGGCACTTGAAGACTGAAAGATCGAAGGATTTAGTGAGATCACAGGAACCTTTTTGGAACACTGTCAAATCATGCTGGGATAATATGCGTCATCCGGTTTTGGACATCATTTGTCCCTGCCAGCCAAAGAAAGACACATCAAATACTATTCTGATTCTCATTTACGACTTGTAGAGCCCAATGTACAGCTTAAAATTAATCCTGCTGAAGCAGTTGAGACCTGTCTTTTTAATACATCTGTAATAAAGCACAGCTGTAAGAAGGCTTGAACAAAAATTATTTTATAATACCATTCTCCTGCCATCAGGTTCAATTCTTTAAACCCACCACCAAGATAGCTGTATACCACATTGATGTAAAAAGCACTTACTAAACGTCTCACTCAGAGTGTCTCATTTCTTTAAAATTACACTCTTGTCAGGTGAACGATTGCTACAATTAAGAGCTGCTTTACAGCAGATGACTTCAAAGACTTAGTATTATGATGTTATTTCTGAAAAGCATAGCTGCAATATGAAAAGGAAAAAAAGGGGAAACGTACACAAGATGTTTAATCCGGTTTTCATGAAAGAGGAAGAAGCTGAGATTGTGTAAAAAAATTCTGGACACCTTTCAGATTATCTCGATGGCAAAAAGGAAATGATCCGAACAGGTTTGTGCAACCAGTGCGCTCTTAGCTCCCTTAGCTCATTTGTCTCAATGTCCTTGAGTAATACTAATGGGCTACTTAGCACTGCATTAGGTATTTGTGCAACCTAACATGATGATCCATATATTTACTTATTTAGTAAAAGGTCTGCATGATCTCGCCTGAGTGCGTAGTAGCATCTTATTTATTAAAATCTTATTTAGATGCCCTGGTTACTCCACATTACACACAACTTACGCTTGTGTCTCCGGGGAGTTAGTTAGCAGACAGCTTTACCTGCCAGTCACTGAAGGGAAAAGCTGCTCCTTGATCTTGGCAGCCAAGGTGAGGCTGCCAAGATCAAGGAGCTTTTCTTAAGCCCAATTTCCTTGAAGAGTAATTTTGTGGAAACATGTTGGAAACTTTGAAAGACAAATGTTTTACTTTTGACGCTACTAAACTTCTACGAATGTTCCAATAGCTTTTTACTTTGATGCATTGCTTTGAATTCAGCATGAAATCAAGACGTGACTGAACAAAATGGCGAATCATCTGTCTACCACCGTCTATTACAAGTTCAGTGCCACCACCGGAATGCTTTGGTAAATACAGACAGCACAGTTTAATGGCTGTAGAAAAATAACATCCATGTACAGACTGGTTCTCAAAAGCCTCGCTTTCACTACCCTACTTGATCTACCATTGGGCTGGATTTTTCCCACGAAAAATATACATCAAATTACGACACACAGGTGCCATTGCGCAACCAAAACAGGAAGATTTTCCTGGTCATTATCCCAAGGTAACAATGGAACAACTTGAATAACTGTGGAAAAGAAAAAGAACCTCACTGAGGGAGAAGGCAAAGAAGGTGAAGAGAGAGAATGACAGAAACGGAGCGAATGGATGGGCATTCGCTCAATGGAGAGCGATCAGGTGTTCCGCCAAACTCCTGTTCTTTGCTGATATGTTTCCCCTTACCGCTGGGACTTAATACAGTTCAAAACCAACATTCTTTCAATTGGATCAGTAAGGGCGCACTCACACTAGGCAATCCATACCGTGCCCAAGCACGTTTGACCCCCAAAGTCCAGTTTGTGTGACTAGTGTGAGCACTCCATACTGTATACACTCTCTTGGCCCTGGCACGGTTGGAAGAGGTTCACTGCGACACGGTACGGTTGCTCATGCACGAGCACAAGCATGGGTGAGCAATGTGGACATGAAGTATAATCATGCGTATTACGCCGTCTTGCATAATAAAGAAATCCAGGAATGCGAGAGGGCTGTCTGTGAGCGAAACAACACAAAATAAGCAACAAAAAAATCAGTAAAATTACAGTTATGTTCTCTGTGTTGTTCTCCATTATTTTGCGAACAATGCGAGTGCAGGCCAGCAGGGGACTGGGGGGAGGGCAATTGTACTCCAACTGGACCACGTGTGAGTGTGCCCGAAGTTACAAGACCTGCCTACTTATTAATACAACTGGGTGTTCTGGTCTGCCTTTTTCATATGACTGAGATCAGGGTTTCTAGGTTCAATTAGGACACTTATAATTGTTTTTGCTTTGGACAGTAGCCATACTACTAGAGGTAGCCATGTTGCCAGTACTGTCTTTTCAACAGCAGTAATACCGCAGGGAAATGCTCGGACAGGGTTGAAAAGTTGTCTGTTTATGCTTTATATATTTCTAAAGGCAAGTACTCTCATGCTTTAGCTGAAGTAAATATTTGACAGAACAACATCACCTTGTAATACTTGATCAGGAGTGTTCATACTTTGACTCAATTCATGGAGTTCACCACTGATATGGAGCCTCACCAACAGCAACACAGCCACATTATTTATTACACACATCACATTCTGGCAAATGTATAACTGCTTTCAGTAAGGAATCTTAACTATAATTCATTGGTCCTTGTAAGCAACAGTAAATATGTTTTGTTCTAATGTTTGTTCCCTCTCCGGAGATCCACTACAGCTGTAACACCACAATGACCACAATGTTGTTTTTCTGTCCCTCATTGGCATTCCCATGAGTCCTCTTAAATCATTCTAATCATCCATCACCTGCTGATCCCTATTCTAAGCCCAGCAGTGGTATTGTCCGCCACTAGAATACCAATAAAATACAAATTACAGAGAGAAAAACATTCTGACGTGGCTGAACAGTCGGCCACAGTCCATAATGCTCCAGGACAATGCTCCGACTGCATGTCCACCATGAAAAAGGTTACGTGCGTACGAGTAAATTATTTATCCACAGACTCTCCTGGCACTGTTATTAAGGGTGCATTAAATCGGGGTCTTAACACAAACTGACCATAATATGCGAGATGGGACCGTTGATCGATGCTGATGACTCAGAGATTACGAGCCAACATTTCTTCCTAATCAGAACTCACTCTGAAGCTCGTACTCTTTAGTGAAAAACAAAAATCCTCCCCAGCACATATTTAACTGCCTCATGAGGAAGGGTGGTGGTCGACCGAGTGACTCCAGCCGAATTGTTTTCAAGCCCCTAACACAAGTGACGCAGCAGTTTTATTATTACTAGTATTTAACCTTGTTTAATTTACTTCTCAGTGATTTTGGTGGCTCTCTGCTTTGATTAGATAGCTTACTCATGTGTTGGTGAAGACAAGACTGTAATCGATGTCCATTATCACCTACAATACCAACACAGCATCAGACTTGTTGATATTCTCTGGATGCCAATAGAGGTGCATTGAGTCATACACAATGTAATTATCCTATAATTGCAGCTTGTGCCTGAGATTGGCTGCTTTCAGTGTCTGCAAACCAAACCTCCATTATGAAAATATATAGTTTTAAACTGTATAAAACAGCATGATGTCTGTGAACAAAAGGATAACAAGTCAAAGGCAAACATGTCTTTGTGGAAGATTATTTATGTGCTTTTAAGTTTTGAGCAAAATACAAAATACTTCAGCGATTCTAGTGAGAACATACAGTACCCAATCCCTGAAATGTATATGAATTTTTCATGTGGATGAGTATCCTGGTGTACTGCTTTTCGCAAACCAGTAGACAGTGGAGCTGAAATTAATGTAGTATGGCAAGTCCAGCGAGCAGGGTAATGAACCTGGGAGGATAAGATGTTGCTGCTTGTTGAATTGTTAGAGTTCTTTTTGCTTTATGGAGATCTGCTTGCCTTTTTTTCTTTAGTTTACACAGACTTTCTGTGATTTATTCACTGAAAATCCCTGCTCATCTGAGAGGCATTCCTTCTGTACAGCCTGAGCCTGCACTATTAAGTTCAGCTCTGATGGTGTTAAGTGTAATAGGATGAACTCGACTGAACGGAGACTCAGGTAGATCCTCTGAAGCCGCATAGTTTCAGTGGCTGGGTCACTGACAGCTGTGTGACAGCTCAGTGTGCTGACTTTCTAATCAGGGTCGAAATGTCAAAATTTAAGTCAGCCGCACACTGCTTTGTTTCCTTCATTGACTTCATCGTCCCTGCTCACTGCCATGAGTCAAGCAATCAATCAAGCCAAGCAGAGCTTAGTAACACCCTCAGCAGGACACCTAACCAATTTTTCAGTAATTGAGACTGTGTGCTGCTCACGTGAATGAGCTATTCATGTACAAACTGGATTTTTGTTTAGATTGCACAGGTACTTTCATTGTCAGTTAATATGTCGCTTATTGTATGGATTAATCAATTAGTTGTTGTGTCTATAATGTCTCATACCCCAGTCTCCAGGATAAAATGTTGGCAGTTAACATTTCTTCACACCAGGGATACATTCAAATGTGTATGTTATGTTTTCCATAACCAGTTATACTGCCCCGTGTTTAGCTGAGCCACGCCCGAGGTGGGTCTTCTCTGGAATGGGGTCAAAGCGAGTCTGCCCTGCCTCCAAGAGGGTTGCGGTGATGTATTGGGACTGCGACCAACCTGTGACGACATCCCTTCTTCCCCCCCAAACTAACCTGTTTTGCGATACTCAACTCATGTCTGTGCAGGAAACCTGAGAGACAGGAGTTTTTAAAAGTCTCTTTGTTCAGCTCCCAACGTTTGGTACTTTCAGAAGTCTGCTGTATTTTGTTCGGTTTCTGCTTTTTTGGGAGTCGCTTTAAGAAACTGTTGATGTAAATCCGTCATAGCCTGATTTTGCTGCTTCATAATAAAAGATTTTAATAATCTAACAGGAGACCTTTCTTGTGAAGGCCACATGACGGGGCACAAAGGCCATTGAGTAAAATTTGATGGTTTTACCTTTCAGATTGATACCATAACGTCCTAATTTATCATAAGACAAGGCTTATGTATTAAAACATTAATTAATACCAATATCAAGTTAATGTTACATCAGAAAACATTTTTTTTTTTTTAAAGTAGGGTTAGGGTTAGGTGATTTTGGTGACACTACACTGAATATTAGTGAAGTTATTGAATATTTTTTGTAGTATCTCTTTTCAGTGTTGCACTTTGTAGACAGTCCCTGCGCCCTCGTCTCACAGGCGGCTGACCATAGAGACCGAAGTTAATGTCCGGCCCGGAGGACCGCTCGTTTTGAAAATACGGTTGTAGCTCGTTGTCTACCTTACTACGGTAGGAAAGAGTCGTCGTTTGTGTTTTAACAATGTTTCGCTTATGAGCTATTGATCCAGGAGGTTCGAATCTGTGAATATATTTCCAACTTTACCAAACTGAATCCTGTGCTGTACGTGTCGTTCTTCCGTTTTGAGATGCTGCTGCTGTTTGAGAGGCTTTCATGTGAGATCATCGATGTGATGATGAGACTCCACCTGCGCAAAACGCGAACTCACTGAAGTTCTATTCAAAACAAGCCCACATGAAAAGAAAACCCACATAAAGGTGCAACATATAAAAATGTATCAACATGTCTGTGGTTTGGAGAAACCTATGTTAACATTGATTGTGAGGTTTGGGTTGTGTCAGAAAATGGAGGAAAATGTTGATCAGTGTTTCCCAAAGCCCATGGTGATGTTCTCAAATGAGTTGTTCTGTCCGAAACACAAAAAGATTAAGTTTGTTGTCATACAGGAGAAAAGAAACCAGAATATTTTTCAGTTTAAGGAGCTGGAATCAGAGAATTTGAACTTTTTTACTTAAAAAATTACCAATTAATCAATTATCAAAATAGATGGTGATTAATTTAATACTTGATAACTAATCGATTAAATGTTGCTGTTCTTGTTTTTCACTGTTGGCTAAGATGCTGCCGAACAGCGGTGAAAGAGGCAGTGGGGACACTAGGCCAAAAATGATGCTGCATGTTCGTTTCTCCCTCCTGTGTAGTCCAGCGCTATCTCATGTTATGCAAAAGAAACGCAACTTGTTGACAACACTAAGGGCCAATTATCCTGCAGTAGTCTGACGCACAACACAGCAGAGAGAAAGCAGCGAGCGTGTTGCCTTCACTGTGCTTCATAAATACTGGATTTATTCATGCGTTGAAATCTTGAGATAATAACAGCTTCTCACTGGTTTAGCAGATGTGTCCTTGAGCCACAAGGGAAGAAGACAGTAAGGTCAGAACCGGCTGTCAAATATGCCCCTCTGTACGCCGGACTTTATCAGCAACCTCATTCAGAATATGTTTTCAGCTCCACATTATCACAGTGAGAGGGTGACCAGATGATAGTCTGTTACTTCATCTTGATTAATTCACCATGACAACTCCACGGTGTCCCTATGACAACTAAAGCGTCAAGATGGCCTGATAATTCTGCTGAAATTATAGAGGACAATTGATGTGATCTGCTGCCAGGAGACTCAGATTACTTTCCCCTCCACAATTACCATCAGCGCCTCTGTCTCCTGCACCACCTCGGTTAGACCGTTAGATGAAGGTAGAACAAAAACAGCCTGATCTGTTCAGTGGAGAAGTTCAGCCCTCTGCAAGAGTGGAGTGATCAGCATCTAGAAGGGAAGTGGTATGCAGGGAGTGGGCCTCAATCTCCTCATTTTTCCTCCTCTTCCTCGTTGTGAAGAGGATGTGTGGCCTTGCTTCTGGGACAACAACAAGGACTGTGGTGGGACTGAGGCACGGGAAGCATTCCACTGAAAAAACACCCATCGCTATGTGGAGCCGGACCAAACCTCCCACCCGGAGGCGAAAATCCTTCTGCCGCTGCATTCATGGTGGATCTGAAGCACCCACAATCCTGGAGAAAAAAGCCCCTCTCTGTCTCTGAAACCCCATCTGGCATTCAGGACGTTATCCTCCAGAGATTTTTCTGGACGAGATAAGGGCTGCCGCAGGGCCGCTCCCTTCTTATAACCCCAGGCCACGTTCATGACCTTTGACCTTCCCTTCGAGAGGTGATTTCAAATAGGAAAGATGTGTTTTAAAAGAATGATGCCGTACAAAACAAGATTCGGCTCAACAGCTGTTTTTGGCACATCAAATCAAAAGTAAAAAGTACTTTAAATCTGCCAACTTGCAAGCAAGGAATGAGGCTTTTGCTACATAGGGCTCACCTGCTATGAGTGTTTTAAGCTCCATTATATACCCAGCAGTGTCAGAGCTACTGTATTTATCCAAGCAGTGGTGAGGCGATGCTTGCAGAGCTACCAGATATAATGGAAGCCATGCCCTGTGATCACCAACAGCTCCCTATATCAATTTGCTTACTGCCATTTTCTCTCTTCTCTCTCTCGCTGATATTGTCGACATTTGCAGATAAATTCTCTGCAATATTTAGAAAATGTCCTCATTATTTGTCCCTCTGTCACTGTTCTTAAAATCAGTTCAATCAGTTTCTATGGTCACACCAAACGACAACACTTCTTCATCCTGTTTTGGGGCTGTAATCAATAATTATTCACTATTTGTTCATCTGTCAATGATTTCTACTCAGTACAATTCCAGAAAATATTCAAAAAGGTCCTCATATACTCAGCCTAACGTGGCATCTTCAAATGGCTCGCTTTGTCCTTCAAAAAGTCCAGTGCTATGTTATACAACGTTATAAATCAGACACAGGCAGCTGCATCTCACATATTAGAGTTTGGGCCCATCTAATGTAAATATTTCTGCTTCACAATTCACTTAAACAATTAATTGATCATGCAAATCGATACATTGTGTCATCAGTGAATCAACATAATTTCAGAACTACACTGGCTTCAACACCAGCGGTGAGATACAGCATTCTATCTTGTCGCTTCATCTTGCAGTACGTTATGAATATGCTTTGAACTGATTCACCTGCCAATTTGACTTAGCAGAGGGACTACTTCATGAGTCCTTGTCGTGGCACTTAATTAAACTAATGAGGGAAAACCATACATTTCCAAGGGAAAAATAGCGGAAAAAAACATCTTACTCCAGAACTGTTCTGCTGTTTGACAGTTCGGCCTGTTGTCAGTTAAGAACATTTTTGCATTGGAATAATGGCACAAATGGACATGGACAAGCTGCATGTTCACAGAGTGTGTGTGTGTGTGTGTGTGTGTGTTTGTTAAAGAGGCACTAAGCTATGTTCTTTTTTGCACATTGTTTCGTCTCAGTTGTCAAATTCTGTGCAACAGATTTCTTGGTATTTTATATCTTTCTTCTTTGGTTACACAAGTGTTTC
>OMLP01014284.1:28107-44583 GCA_900302685.1 Spondyliosoma cantharus
TCTTACTCCAGAACTGTTCTGCTGTTTGACAGTTCGGCCTGTTGTCAGTTAAGAACATTTTTGCATTGGAATAATGGAACAAATGGACATGGACAAGCTGCATGTTCACAGAGTGTGTGTGTGTGTGTGTGTGTGTGTGTGTGTGTGTGTGTGTGTGTGTGTGTGTGTGTGTGTGTGTGTGTGTTTGTTAAAGAGGCACTAAGCTATGTTCTTTTTTGCACATTGTTTCGTCTCAGTTGTCAAATTCTGTGCAACAGATTTCTTGGTATTTTATATCTTTCTTCTTTGGTTACACAAGTGTTTCCCACACATATACTTTTCTTGGGTGGACTTCCCAGGTACAATAACATTATTTTTATTTTTTTAATTGGTCTGAGAAAATGACGCTATCCACATTTGATTAACAAGTGGACATTCTGTACTCGGTCTACCCGTCCCATCTACTGTCAATCGCATATGCTCTGCAGAGAAACACAGTGTGAGAAGGACTGATGCTCTCTGGCAGCACTTTGCCTGTGCTCAGGACAAAATAATCTCCAAAGGGCCCCCCCAACAACATATTATGTTAAGGGTTAGACTGACCTGGTGTTCCACACCTGTGGACAGCCCTGTTCTCTGATATTACATCCCTCCTGTAAACACTTACTTATGTCGCTGTTTTGCACAAGCTTGTAAGTGCACCTGATTATTGTCATTCAGTACCATGTCGGTTTCAATAGTTTTAATAAATTAACAACAGGCCTCCTCCACATGTGGCTCACCGCCAGTTGTGAAAATGGAATCAGGGGTGAAAAAAATACTTTTTCTGTGGGCGATTTTATAAAATGCTGATGAAGAAACAAAGGGTAAAGCCAAAGGTGTGTGCATTACGGTGGATAATTAAAGTGGCAGTATGTAGGCAAGTGTCTGAAAAAGATCAATGATTTTTCAGTCTCTGATGCTTTGGATATGTGGCCGGGTCAAATACAAAAACAACCTCCCATGAATGACTGAATCTGGTCAGTTCAGTCCGGTGTATTAATACAGCACTATACAGTATCTCTGTCATGACAGACATGTTTGTAGAGAATGAGGTTTTCACTGGCAGCCGCTATGAATGAGTGTCTCTAGTAGGACAGTGGGACAGCACAGAAGCAGAACAGAGCTCAATATGGGTTGATGCCATCAGCGTAGTGCTTGGGGACGTTTTCTCACCCGTGGAGACATAAGAGGCCAAAACATTTATACATACACACACTTCAGCAGGGCAATGGACATGACTAATGTCCTGAAGTCGCGAGTCAGCTGGGCGCTTCGACTGAAACATTACACTTTGATTTCTTCTGCGTGACCACTGGCACAGGAAAGTTATCACCCCGAGAGCCCCAAGTCCCAACACAGTCGGACACATTCTGCTCTGCCAGGCAGCTAACACCTCGAAATCTTCCAAATAATATACCAAAATGAAGATGGCAAACATTGTATGTGTAAGCTTGCATCGGCATGACCAGACGCTAAAGGTTTATGATGGTCAAGAGCACATGTCAATAAAGCACTGATATTAGGCTGCTTCATTTGTGGGTGGAGGATGGATTGAGGTGGATCCAGATAATGCAGGCAATCTGATCACAAGCAAACAGCTTTATCACAGGTGCACCTAGAAAGCACTGAGGAGGCGTGGATCCTATCAACATTTGTCATTTCAAGTGTCACATCTGGATTAAATCCAGTGATTTAAGACACTACCAACATCAATGCATCTCTATTTGCTAGATCATTGAATCTGACTGCATAAACCTTCCTTATCACCAACGAAATACAAATATTGGTAGGCCCAACTTCACAGCTTTCTGGTCTGTTGAAAACACAGAGAAAGGACAAAAGTAAATGTGGTAATTGAGAGCTGATTGCTCGGGCAACATTTCGGGATGGCGAAGGCTGAATGCGTGCGTACATATGTGTGCGTAGTGAAGAATGAATGAAAATGCATCCACAATTGCACTCAATGACCAGTTGGTCAACTGTGCATGAAAACCTGTCTTGCACAGACGAATGCTCAGAGAATGATTTTTTTTAATTTGGACCCAAGATGAGCTACCAAATATAAACACAGCTGTGTTAGGTGACCGTGAATGTGGATCTTTCTCTGTTTGATTTTATCTGTTGGACAACTCTGACAGATGCCAAATGTGAGCAGTGAAGCAAAATCTGATGACAAGCAGTCAATTGAGACACAATCTGTCACCAGGTGTGGACTTAAATCCATCTCAGCCAAATGTAGACACAATCTGGAGATTTATGGATATAACAAATGGTGTCTGAACACGTCCACGGACACTTGTCGCTCTTCCACAGCTATGCTTCCACTTAAAGTTGAGATTGTTGTTTTCCTCTGAGAGGAAAGGACTCCACTTCATCTTGTCTGACATATGGGCTGCAGTAGCCAGGGTAGTACTTTTGTACTCTCTCGGTTACCCATCATCCCCTCCCCTTGGACCCAGCTGCTAACACACATTCACACTCGGTGATTGTCCTGCCAGATGGTCGAGGCAAGATGACGTGGTCTCCTGAACTCATGGCAACACTGAGGCACAATCTCTTACAACATGGCACACAAACACAAACACAGACGCAGAACACACACAAATATGGTGAGCGTCTTCACAACATGAATTAGGAAACACTGCAGACTCCAACACGCCTTTATGAATGGGAATGCATCGGGTGGATGATAAGAAAAAATATGCATGCCGCACATGTTCAAGCTCCTGACATGAACTCACCCGGGAAACTAAGGAAAAGAATCTAAAAGAAAGTGAAAGAGATCAGGGGCGAGAAAGCGAGGTGAGAGGGGACAGAAAGGGAGAATCTGAACAATGGTGTCAAACCGAAGGAACACTGGTCCAGTGATGGAAGCTGCCCTTTAACAATCAGAGCTTTTGAGGGGGAAGGAGAGGAGGTGCTTCATGTTGGCAGTGCCAGGGCCCGTACCAGCTAGTGTCAGCCTCCGCCACAGAGACAAATGACTGAGCCACTGCACTTTTATATGTGTACCACTGAGAAATGCACAGCAGAGGTACAAACTCATACATATTCTTACTACTTTGCTGCATGCACAGTCAGCAGTGCAATCTCAGTGACAATACAGTACACACAGTTACCATTTTAGTGTTGATGCTAGAAATGACCAATGGATTTTAACTATACAGTATACAGTAGTAGAAATTATCTTTTTATTTATTATTTCGACAGTCTACACTGTTACTTGTGCTAGTCTGAAAGTTTCCATATTTGAAATTTGATATTTTAGTTGTACAACTAACACCTATACACTATAAAACAAAATAATGTACTGTGCATACATATTGGCATCTTGTATCATCTACAAGCTTGTTGTTTAAACACACTAAAAACCATCAGACAACTCTGCAGTTACTCTGGGCTCTATGCATTTTAGTGTCTTTTAGCTCATAGACTGTATTCAACGCGGCAGCCATTTTCTCCTGACGTCGTGCTCGGGGTGGGAAGCTCAGGCGCCGGGACAATGTTATGCTGATGTGTTTCAGGTTGCAAGTTCTATAATCATAGGTATTCTGACAAATTCTTATCAATTCATCACATACTGATTGATCAAAAACTGAAATGATGTTGACTGGTGGAAATCTGGTGGGCCATATTTCAAAGTAAAACCACATATTTGATTAGCTAAAGTTAGCATTCTACCACTTCCTAGTTAATGTTTCCAGGCTTACATAAATATATCCAAGGTGTGTGTTCAAATTTAAGAACACATATACAAGGTAACTTTAGCTAGGAAGAGGTTGAGTGCTAATGCTTATCTGTCATCTAACTTTATCTAATGGGTTATCAAATATGTTTCTTTACCTTGAAATATGGCCTGATGTTCCTCAATGTTTTCACTTTTTAATTGTCTTTCAGTTGGCGATCAACCAGCTTCCCACCCCTAGCTTGAATAGTTTTGCAATTAGCTGGTGAACAAGATTTAGCTGCCAATGAGCAATAAATAATGCTAAAATGGAGAGGGAATGTCTGACTTGAATTCAACAGGTGGATGGAAATAGGACTGCAAATAAATACTAATGTTGCTCTGTATCTGCTGGATGTGTAGATAAACGTGTCTGCTAACAGATTTGCTGCATCACGTTTTAAAATGTGATCAAAAGGCTACATCCATGGAGAAATGCACACAGCCCATATTCAGAAACTGTTCCTTCCGACAAGACATCCGTTTGGTGGACGTTGCCTGCTCAGGCCTGTGACAGCTGACCAATCAGAGCAGACTGGGCTTTTCGGGAGGAGCATCTTCAAGAGTCGGGGGGCATTCAGACAGAAGATGAATAGAGGTGCTGCATCAATGAACCGTTGGAGAAAAAACAAAGTGTTTTTTATGCATTAATGCACACAAACTTTTTATGGTAGACAACGCAAATAAAATAATAAAAACATTATAATGAGCGTAATCTGGGACCTTTACAGGCAACAAGCTAATCTATGAGACTGTTGTCTGGGGAAAAAGAGCCATAATAGTGTACTCCCACCACTCTTTTATCTACTAACAGAAATTACATTCACAACAATGAAGTCAACAGAATAGGGAAGAAATGACTATTATTTCAGAAGAAAGCGGAGGGAGGGCATATCAGTAAATAAAAAACACACACATGGCATTAACTCCATCAACCAGCTATTCATCCTTGGAAACTAAACAAGACATTATACATTCACAAGACTTCTCAGGGGGGAATCTAATTTCCAAAGAGCATGTTCATTATGATCTGTGCGCTCAGAAGCTTCGCTACAGAGTTAGTACCGAGCGAACAGAGAGGTGGGGAGTCTCAGATCCTCCTCTGTTCTGGTCAGTAGTGAGGCAGAGCACTCTGACTTACGCCACCAGCCTCGAACCGAATCAATGCAATCTGAAGCAGCCTGTTCCACCCTTTAAGATTTCAAGAGCAGCCAGTAGGTCCCTAAAGCAATTACAGGGGAGGCACATGGTGTAGAAAATAAGTGATACCTGTTTCACACCAATATCATTCAATTTCCTTGATAGAAGCTCAAGTGTGACCTTGGAATAAATCTGAAATGAACTGATCTACAGTCTCTAACACTATGTTGTGTCCATAGGTTTGCCTTTCAGTTTTTCCATCAGATGCTGTTATCTTTTGAAATGCTGAGCCTCCTTTGAGCATCTATTACCTTTGCTGTTTTTGGTTCTCGTTGCGGTGACCAATTATGTTCAAAAATTTTCCAAATTCTGATAAAACACTAGAACTAGACGATGCCATTGGGCGCTGTAGTCGTACATCAAATGCTCCTAAACACATTTTTTAATACAGATTTCCAAATGTTGTTTTGAATGAATCCAAGGTACTATTCATCGAAAGAATGGGCAAGGTATCCGATTTGGATAAACATAGATTAAGGTTTTAAATTTAAAATACTTAAGATTCTCATTCATCTAAGTCAATACTCAATACCATTTATGAGTGCCATTGGATGTATCAACATTCTGTAATTGTCTCATACTTGTCATTGTAGCTGGCGGAGTCCGCCTTTCCTGAGCAGAATTCAAATGAGGTTTCAGAGGAAACGTTACAAATGGTTGTGTACTGGATGAAATATGGAGAACAGTTAATGCATGTGTACATTTCACACACTGCAGAGGACAGCATTCGATCATGAGTTCAGTATAACTGTATCATTTGTGACCGTCTTCTTTTAGTTTTCTTCATTCACAGTTTGTTTTGGTGAGCTCTTAACAAATTACCTTGCAAGCCAGCTGGATTTGCTAGATCACATCATCATGAGATCAGACAACAATCAGCGTCCTTTGAGGAGCTACCAGAAGCTAGAGACGTGATTTAGATGTGACGACCAGTGAGAGAAGCAACTGTTCTTCTCAAAACAACAATGCTGGATCCTCGAGAGGTTAGCATAGATACTGCTAGCATCAGTTATATCAGAATTGGAGAGTTTATTTAAATGAAAGAAAAACAAAGAACTGCACTGAAGGCTTTTCTCGATGGAAAAGATCATTTCACTCTTCTCTCGACTGGTTTCATTGAGAGTTTGATTTCCCATTTAGCCTGTGATAGACGGTGACAGACATATGATTTGTCCAATCGCCATCAATCTTTTTGAAAGTGCCTCCCTGTTTCCAAACAGTTTCTAGCCGCTCCTTCCAGATGGATTTGTGAAACAAACCATCTGGTGATGTATTGTAGATGGATTTGTGAAACAAACCATCTGGTGCGTCAGATTGGTAAATGGATACATGAGTTGTTCTTCTTCTGCTGCATTAGTCTCTGAAGACGTCTCTGTGGACTCCAGTCGTTGATGTGTGAACTCCGGGACTCTGTTATCAAAATGCATGTGTCATTACAACCACTTGCCAAATCAACAAGATTGAAATCTTTAGAGATGTAACTTTTTTTTTGATCTAGCTGAATATATCTTATTCATTTCCTCTTCCTCAGTTCCCATTTATCTATTTATTTTTGTCAATTTTGAATTTTCAGTTGGCAACTGAAGGTTCTCATTGTTGCAACTGTGCCTTCATCCCGTGGAACTGCAAGACATAGACTGGATTTATACTCTCTGTGGTGCACAGATAAGTTACCGGAGTTAAAATGGTTTGAGAAACCTTGTGTATTAGCTCATAAAGAATGTGATACCAATAACACAGCTTACTGTGTAGCATGCATTGCCTAACAATATTGACTTTTCTGAGACATTGCTTTTATCATCCAACACACAACAAAAGAGGGAATTATTTTCATTCTGGTAATGATTTTTCTGAATAGAGGAGAAACTCTAAAGCAACAGGGACTGTAAAAGTGAGAAAAGCTTTTGGTTTTGGTAGTATTGATGAGCTTACATAATACGGTGTTAAAATGTTCTAGGATATTTGAAGTATCTTATGAGGCATTAATGTGCCTCTCTTCATTTCTCAATCTTTACAAATAACAAACTAAGTGCCATCAAAGAATTCTGACCATGTTAAATAAATTGTACTCTTCTATCATGCACACAAGATCATACATGACCAACACCATTTGTATGATTTCACTCTGTTTACATCATGTCGTCTTTGTGTCTTTAAGCCAGACAGTATTTCTGTATCAACTTTCCCAGCAGCCTCATTACTCAGACTTTCTCAAACAAAGTCTTCAGCAGAAAACAGAATTAGAGACAATGTGATATGAGGCTAAAGAAGAAAACCCTCTGGGCTCACTCGGGAGTGGTCACTGCTGACTGAATGCAGTCGAGTCTTTATTTGGCCTCCATCTCTTTTCCTTCTGTACCTTGTCGAGAAGTAATACTTTTTAGATATGTGACGTTTAACATCAATGGGAGAAAAAACAGAGATTTATTCTTAAAGGAACAGTTCAACTCAAATCAAAAACATTTATTTTTCCTCTTACCTGCAGTCGGTAAGCCAGAGAATATTACAGATCCAAGATGAGACTGACAGAACGGCCGATTACAAAAATCATAATTTCGATTGTGCGTTATGATTCAGTGCAATTTTAAATATTTTATTTTCTGTGCCCTCGGCTCATATTTGAGTGGATGTGATTGATGTGAACATGCTCTGTGCTTTGTCTACTAGTGGTTCTTCACAGTTCCACTTTTAAAGTAACATTATGTAGAAATAGGCATTTTGTGCAGTTTGTGTAGGTGCTTACTACAAACAAAACTCATCATGTCATAACAATGTCATCTGCTGGAAACCTTTATGTTCAAGTAAACATGTATGTAATGCTGTGATCCTGCCCTCTCACTGAAGTTATATAGTGCAGAAACAAGTGATGGAGTGGAGTGGCTGAGACAGAGACACCATTTACCCTGATACAAGACACTGTACCATCATATGCTTTTGAGGTTGTTATCTTAAGGTCAAAAAGTTTCATACTGTTGCTTTCAGAAATAAACTTGTTATCTGCTACTGTGTTGCCTCAGTTCCTCTCATACCCAGTTCTCTGACTTTGAAATCTTTTTTTTAAGCAGCCTACGCTTTTGCATGAGAACAGCTTGAGAGCTTAGGTAACCCATATTGATTCATGTCATCTAAGTCATCTTGATGAATGTGGGTGTAGGAAGATACTGGAGCACAAAAACAAACTAATTAGAAAGCAAAAGCCAATCTTTTAAAGCCAATGGCTCCAGAGAAAGTGCCTGAGCCCTCTTTATGTCCCTGTTTGCACCTGACGGCCTTACAACTTCCTGAACAGATGGTGGCGTCTGCCCTTGGATGTTTTTGCAAGGTATAACCTCTTATTTACATTTCACAAAGGTTTTACATTCCTGCCAACCATTTTCTAAGGCATCCTCCGACATCGGAAGCTTCATTGAACAATAAGTGATGGCGAGGTGAAATGCAGTGTTACAAAGCACTGTTGATGTCTTTTTTTTATGGATCATGTCCCTTTTTCAAAAACCATCAGAGAGCTTTCACACCAAATGGGGTGAGGTAAGAAAATTTATGTTATGATTCTGATGCTGTGTGACACCTCCTAGGTAGCTGCTGTGTAGGATTATGCAGCACTTCATTCTAAGCCCTACCTCAGGCAATGCATGCACTCTTGTGCATTTGATGTGAAACAGGAGTTAAAAACATTAAATTATAATTAATCCTAATCCTAATCTAGATTAGTTAGCATGCTAACTTGAATAGATACCCTTGTAACAGAATCCCCCCCCAAAAAACTGTCATTTTTTGACATTCTTGAAGATTTTTTTGAACCTTTTAAAACTAAAATGATTACATATTGCACCTTTAATCATGCCTTTTTTCTTGATTTTAAGGTTTTGACATAAAATGGCTGCTCAGGCAGTCACGGCCAAGTCCATCCCACATTTTACAGCTTTTCGTTTATTCTTGGTTCACCCTGTGATGGTGAAGAAACAGGGTTACCCAGACAGAGTCAGGATGGAACAGGCAGATAGAGGGGGTCTGTTTTTGCTGAGCGGACGCTGCTGCGGACTGGGTCAGGTAATGGAGCCATAATGGGCTTTTAACAGCCGCACAGCTGATGGTGGTGTTTGCCCTTCAGTGGAAATGCAGTGCAAACAGGAAGTGCTGCATGGAGACATCCCCAGACGCTGGACAGGCCGGGATGAGTCATGACGCCTGCTGATGACAAGCCCGCCAAAACAGGCTCCAATAAAGCACAGCTAACCTTGCCATCATAAACCACTCAAGCCGTGCCAATTTGGTGGAAATTCCTTTTATTTTCTTTGGCCCTGCACCCTGAATCAACTTAATGGGGCTAAATTAGTTCAGCCTTGGTGCACAGGTAAGAGGGAGGTTTTAAAATGTATCCTAACAGCAATGTTCCCTCTGTAAGAGTTAGAACTGATAAGAAAATGGGATTTTTACACACCATCAGAAAGCAGCACTGACCTAGCAAAGAACGGTTAAACATTAAGCATCAATGTGGAAACTATACTGGAGGAGCTTTCTGACAACAAACTGTCAGACACACTATGACAGAGCTTTGATTTCCACTTCCCCTCAAACACACCTTCATTACACTAAAGTGCTCTTTAAGTTCAGCTTCTAAGATTTTAGTAACCTTCTCACGCAGGAGCCGCCAGAAACATTGGTGTGAGGAAGCTGAGGTCGACCAACAGAAGAGTGGCAGAAAATGATATGGGTGATTCGAAGGTGAAGCCATTACATCACTGAAGCAATGGTTACTAACACCCACCCTCAAATTGCAATCTGTACGCCGATACATTATTATAATAACAATCCTTGCCTTAGCTTTTACACCTAGTATTTAAATGCATTCTTGTTATCCTCATTGAGAATTGATCGCTGTTCTACAGAGTTTAATCTGCACAGGAGTTATATGAGGAAGCAGCAAATCAGCCCAAGACTCCTTTTAAAAAAATCTCAGTCAGGGAAAACTCTATAAACTTTGTGAAATTATTTCTAGGACAAATTCCTTATTATCGGTCCCCTCTTGTAAATTCAGGAAATGTAATACATTCCCTTTTCTCTTTTTTGTAAAAAAAAAAATTAAAATACAATGTACGTGTGTGTAGGCCACTCTGTGACTAAATAAACTGCATGCCAGCAGGTCAGTTACGAAGATGACTGCAACGCCTGCCATTGCATAGACCCATTTCTTTCCGTATATCATTAATCTCTCACCCATATTGTTTTCAGAGTTTTGATAATTAATGGCCTTTTGCCGCTTTCATAATAGCTGTATAATCGGTGATTAGAGGTGTGTTTGACCAACTTAGTCAATGTAATGCGCTCAATGTAAGTTTGTCCACAGATGCGAGCATGTTGTACAGATTGAGTTCACACCTACATCAGATCTGAACATGCGAGTCTGACATTAGAGATTGTATATGAGGTGTCCCTCGTGGCTAAAAGTAATGGAAGTGTTTGTTGTGTGGGCGGCTTCTTTGAAGTATCGCTTGTGTCAGTGGCGGATCCTCTAAGTCTGCCGGATGCTGATCAATGATAAATCACAGTGGGAGACATGGGTCACATGGGAGATTAATTAGCTTCAGGAGAAGGGGCATATCGAGTAGCTAACAGATCAATCTGATGAAGCCTGCTGATAATAAAGCAGCAGTGGGAACAGTGAATAGTCACACAGTGGTGGCTATCTGTTAAGTGTTGCTCTGCACGAGGAGGCCCTGATGTCATACTCACACAAGCTGCCATGACATGACATCGATATAGATACAAACAAATTTGATCATGCGCACACACACACACTAACACACAGACAAACACACTGCAGCTAGGCCGAGAAATTGTTTTTGCAAAATATGAGCTCAATATTGAGCTTTCTTTGACACTCAGATGGTGAGTGCATCCATCCTCTGTGGGCCCTCTCTTCCTCTCTCCTACTACCTGCTCACCTGTGTTCCCAGTGTTCTGTTGCCCTCCTGTGCTCCTTCCCAGCCTGATTTCACCTCACATCTATCTCACATCACCTTTGTTAGCACTGCCCTGAATCTCTCCACCTGCTCTCTCATCCCTTTGTTAGTTTAGCTTGTATTTAAGCCTGTGTTGGTCCCTCTCTCTTCAGTCAGTTTGTCTACTTTATTCCCCGTGTCTCTGTGTTGCTCCTTTGTTTTTTTCCCTTGGATTTTCTGTTGCTTCGACTTTGTATTTTGGCATTAAGATTCCATACTTTATAGCTCATATGGCTATTAAAAGATGCTGCATATCGGTACATAATATTGGATACCAGTACAGTCAATCCATAAATGTTTTGGCATCAGAAGTTTCACCACTTATGTTAGTCCAATCACTCAAAATACAAGCATTGTACTTGTTCTGTAAATACTTTTGTCAGTAAACACTGCCAAATCCTTTCTTGCACTTCACCTCAGCTCACCCTGAAAACAATCGACACTGACACAGTGGGAAGACATCAGGCTGCATTTGTCTTTCATTCCCTATCTCTTCTATCTTCTTCTTCTTTTGCTCCTCTTCTTTTGACAAAGTCCCAAAAGCCAGGTACAAGAAGCAAACACACCGTTGGGCTGAGTGTGTCATTGATGTTTGGCTCCCAGTTGTTTGGCCACCACACATACTGTATGCGAGTGAAAAAATAATTTCCTTCACTATAGGAGGTGCCCGTGGCTGCTTCTCCAATCATCAAAGTTGACAAGAGCCAACGGGAAGCCTCAGAGACACTGATGGTTTCATTCACAGATACAAAGCAAAGACACTGGGGATGCTGATGTCATGGTCATGTAAGCTTCGATTGAACCCTTCTGTTGTATTATTACATACAGCTTGATGTATTATGCATGCAATATGCTGAAGTTACAGTATAGTTTATCCCAGGAGAAAATCCAATGCAATTTGCCATTGTTAAGAAATAAATCAGAACTGGTCCTCGTTTAAAAAAAAAAAGAACAATTCTGCAAGTTTGCACTAGCAAATACATTTTTCCTCTGACCTCAAGACAGCACTGGTACCCATCAACTTGGTGCCAACTGGCAGATGCCCTGCTTGTGGCACCAAACTCTGCCCTCATCTGCTGAACTGCAGTATTACAAAGGAGCTTATTGACGCCTGTGCACTGAACTCATCACAATGAAGGTGACTGAGGGACACAGCTTCTCTCACAGGAAAACTGCAAGAACTTTTGGGGTTTACTTTTGGGGGAACACTGACTGCTCAGACCAAAGAAATGTCACTGCACATGGTTATTAGATTATGAGCCATTGTTTTGAAGCAGAGGCTTTTCACTACTGCATAAACAATAAAAGATATTCAGTCAAGATAGCTGAGTTGAATGAGGTGTGTGGATTTACAGCTGTAACATGAAGTTCCATCGATTTCTTGATAAAGCATTTCAGTGCTTTGTGATTCATCAGCAGGAACTTCCCACCAAATCTACATTTAATTCAGTGATATAATTATAGTTAAGATATCTCCAGAGAGTTACTTTTTTGCAATACGTACAAATTGGTTACCTCTCAAAATCATACTCCAAACAAATAGGGGTTAGCATATCATCAGAGTCGCCACTAATTGCTGCCAACTGTAGCTGCAATTAGCTAGTTAGTTCAGTTGACCAGGGAGGCAGCAGTCCTATTAGCTGACTGCCTGGAAATTGAGCTCAGGCAACGTTCGTGTTTACAATGTTAGCACAGGGGCTTTGGACCGCTGGGAGAAAAAATGTTTTTACAGGTCCAGGGCAGGGGGGACTCAGCGAAGTATGCAAGCAAGAGGAACTGCTAATATATGTATTAGAACCGTGGCTGAACAAGCAGGCAACAGAACTGGGCTCAGTTTCCAAGACCTATAGAGGCCAGTTTGACGACTGGGAAGTCAGAGTCTTGGTTGGAGCTGCTGTGAATCACCTCTGTACTGTATTCCCTGACAACAACGACAGGGTGAGTTCAGGCTGGGACAGAGGAGGCGTGGTGTGGTTAAGGACCAAGAGGGAGGTCAGGTATCATCAGCTCGGCATTACTCTGCGATTCCACTGGATGCACGTCCGCAGCGTTCCGGCTCTGGTCTGGTTTTGCTCCGTCATCCGCTGTCCAGCAACCCTCACCAGCTGCATTTTGAGCCCACCACGGACTTTGCAAAATTCGACTGAATTGCTGCATCGTGCATCCACCAAAAATAGAAGTCCTGCGTATCTGCCCCGGAGGGCTCCGGACTGCCGGAGCTAGGACGGGACAGATAAACAGTGCAGCGGACCCAATGGAAGTTAACACATAGACTAGAGTGGAACCTATCAGCTCTGCTGCTGTGGCAGAGCAGAGCCGGACCGGACTGGACACACATCTGGGGGAATCGAGGGATTAGCATTGTGAGCATTCACCTCTAGAGCCAGAACTAAACTTGGACTGTTGCCTCTTGAGGTACAAAATGGTATTACCCAAAGGATGGACTGAGGCTAGCTTGTTAGCATCTTAACTTCAGTAGATATCCGTGCAACGAAATGCATAGATGTCTTTCAAAAACATTGAAACTGTTAAAAAAATGTCTTTTGATATTTTTTTAAAATAAATTTAAAAATAAAATCCATACATATTGCACATTTAAACAATCAACAGTCATAGACTTATAGTTAGATTTGACCATTTGCAATTTACATTCATGTGATTTCATATTTATATTTTTTCTGCACCAATGTTCCTCTGCAATGAGCCTAAATTTGCTGACATTTTAGTCCTATAAGCCACAAACGGTTTCACAGGAGAAATACAGCTCTGCATACTGATGACTGGAAACATCAGTTACATCATGATTATGCTCATTACTAACTTACTCTCTTTTATTCATGATTTAAACAGCTTAAAGTATAAAAACTAATGTTGCTTAAATGTGTCAGTTGGCTTTTAAACAGGCCTGACCAACACTGGGAGTTTACAGTCATGTCAATACACAATGTAAATTAAAAAAAAATCAAGTTGTGGTTTGACGCCCTTACCAAAGACTTCATCCTGAGATTCAGGCTCTGCTGCTGCTCCTGTTGTCTGGGCTGCTTTGAGTTCAGGTGACGAAGCCTTAAATGGGAACACAAAAACAGATTGAAGTGGTGAGGTGCTGAGGTGCCATGGCAACAGAGCAAAGACAGACACCAACAATAAGAGAGAGAGAGAAAGAGAGAGAATAGCTAAGAGAAAGCTACAGATTCTGAAATTTATAATTACAACAGAATTATACTCAGACCCACATTATTATTGGAATACATTGAAATTCACAGATTTAATGCCCTGTTGAAAAAAATTATTAATTATAAAATTATAATATTTTTTATCAGTTGTATTTTTCTGGATTTAAAAGAACATTTGACGATAACATTTGTTTTATTTTATCATTTAATTAGTAGGGATTGATGTGCAAAATCACTAATTTATAGCTGTTTTTAATGTTTTATTGCACGTCTGAACTTGATAAAATGAATTCTTGATTCATTATTGATCATTTTCCTCATCCTATTCTTCATTTCAGCATTCAGCACTCAATTACAGAACCAAAAAACATCATTATTTGCCCTCTTATTGATATTCATGGGCACATTACTTATTTATGTATTTCTTGGAGATGTGTGTTTTAATGTCTCAAAGGACAGTAAGTCAAGAAGCGCAAATGCAATTCAAACCAGATGACTGCTGACATTAATCATGGGACTGACTTGTCCCTTCTGAAAGCTCGGATAAAGAGCTGTAAATGTCTCTTTTGGGATCTGATTTAATACAGATCTTAACACAAATCCAGTGATTAAATCAGAAAGTTTTGCATCATGATCCCATCTGGTTGAAATCCCATTAACAACAAAAAGCATTTCTAACAAGCCATTCTCTTTTAAAATGTACTTCTGAACAGTGGCTAAAGCACGACATCTCAACTTATGCTGCTGTCAATACAGCTGACCTTAGAGGGGAAGCTTATAAGGAGAAAACACAAGGATAAATGAAATCATTGGGTGTCATGATGCAACTACAAGCACCTGTATTATCAGACTTTTCAGATATATTGAAGTCTTTATTATGTTGCAACTCCCTATTGCTCCCAGCCAATGAGTCAGACAAAAAATAACCTCCCTATCACTTGGAAAAAAAATCTAACACGACACTATGTCACGTCCATTTCTATAGCTAGTAACAGTAAGTAATGCTGGATTCTGTTGGATTCTACTTGTTTCTATTTAGTGGCTCCAAATGAACTAAATATCAGCATCTGCAAATCCTCAAGTTTAAAAGTCCTCTTACTGATTTCCCTCCTCCTCCCGGATCACAATGAACACTCATATCCCCAGTTTCCGTATTTGAGTGGGTTCGCCAACATATGAGATCAACACAGGCATTCAAAAACTGTGGAAGCACAGCTCACCATGAAATGAGCATACTCAGAAGTGCGACTGTGACATACTCCTGTGAGCTGAGGGAAGGTGGACGAGTGTGGTGAGTGAGCACTTACCAACGCAAATCACAGAAAAGGTCAACAATGCGCTACGTTTTTGGAAATGTCCTTTGTCCGTTCAATCACGTAAACAAATTATGTAAATCTGGCTTGACGTGAAGTGATTGCGGTGAACAGGTTCAATATTCTGGATACTGAATACTGGATTCATATTTAATCACACAAAATGCAAATTAATCCAAACTGATAGTCCTACTGTAGACACAGTCCGACTGTAGACAAAGCATACAAAGAAATCTTTTGACTTAAAAATGCCCTTCAAAGAGACCTCCAGAGGTTTCTTAAAAGGCCTATTTTTTCTTATGATGGGGCATACAACACAACCTGTTCTGCCAAAGTTAGAAAAGTGTTGGATATTTCATCCATTATTTTCAACGAGACAAAGAAAGCAAGGCAGAGAAAAAGGACAAATAGCACTACGTTTTTTATGCACTGATAATGCTTACATTATCTCTGCATTTATAGCACTCACTATTCAACCTTTGTGGGATTTTGTCCTCGCACACCCACACGCATAGACACAGCTGTCTTTTCTCCCCCTTCAGTCTTGCACAAAAATGAAGCATAGCGCAAATTCATGCAGGACACGGAAGTCGTAAGCCCCAGCTGTAGTCAGCTGACAGCCAGCTGATCAAATCAGCATCAGTCTCCGACCAACCACAACCACTCTTCCAAATTAGGCGGTCCATTTAAACCCAAGCCGTCACACACTGATCCCTCCTTCAACACTGCTACACGCACACCGCTGCTGCCGGCAAGCTTGCCACCACCACCCCAGCCTCCACCTACCTAGTCTGAGCCAAAAAAAATGGCTAAATTTATCTAGTCGCTTCGACTCAACTCCTGCAGGGGGGTATGCATCGCACTCCCCGGATTGACTAAGCATGCTGCCCGTCAAAACCGGGGAGCTTCTGAAGCGGAGCCTTCAGCGCCAAGCCTAACTGTATATCATTTGTTGCAATAAATGATTTAATCAACGACGAGAGTGTTCCTGAATGAAATGGCTAGTTTGAGATGGGATGAAACTTTTTCAAATCATTCGGATC
>OMLP01014286.1:0-39240 GCA_900302685.1 Spondyliosoma cantharus
AGAGCTGATGATCTCCACCTGGCGCAACCTGCAGGAGATATCCACGCCCACCAACTCACAGACAGCAGGGGAAAACAAGCAGGATCACCTACAGGGGGAAAAACACACTGGCACAAGAGGGAAGAGGAGGGCTGCCATGATATGATCATGACACATCCATGCGTATTGCCTTCACTATTCTGTCCTTCCTTCCTTGACTATTGCCACACATTATTCAGGTATCAGCAGGTGAAACATTCAAGATGGCAACTTATACAAAAGGCCACTGCCAAGCTTTTAACACTACTAAGAGAAGTGACCACATCACATCAATCCTTGCTACCCCTCACAGGTTATCTACCATTTTGGAATTGATTTATTAAGATTATCCTGCGCCTTTTTTTTTTTTTTTTTTTAAAGCTTTGAATGGTCAGGCTCCTTCTCCGGATCTTTGAACTGCTAACTCCTTCTGAGCCGGATCACAGCTTGAGATCCTCTGGCAGGGCCCCGACTAATGTGTCCAAAATCTCACCATGTCACCCAAGGTGACCTGTCAGCTGAAGAAACTTGCTGAGTCGGATTAAACTCACTGTCCTCTTTAAATATTTTCTTTAAACTCAGATTTATCTTTTGGCTTTTTCTTAACTGATGCCCTTAGTGTATATATTTAGTTTTATCTTGAAAGGTTTTTTTGCTTTTAACTTGTCAGTGTGAAGTAAATACTAATTGCAGGATGTAATGGCCAAAGTATAATGACACCATCTTCATTTGGATTGGTTCCCTATAAACATAGCTTTCACTAAGATATTTTGCCTGCCACCAGGCAAGAAATGAAAATGAACAATAACTGACGATCCAGTCATGCAACCTTGCAACATTTCATCTGCTTTCATTTCTCCTTTAAAGAGTTAAAGAATGAAAACTTAAATTTTGTCCTTTTTCTGTTGGTTGTTGCTCAGAAAAAAAAAGGTTTCCGAGTGTTCAATAAAGACAAATTCATTAAATAATTAAAAGGACTTATTCAACAGTATACCATGAGACACCTACTTAATTCATTTTTGTAGAGCATTTTATAAAAAAGGGAAAACGACTACTCAAGTGTATATTATTTACTCCAATGCTACTATTCTCATGTCAGGCTGTTATGAATTATTAAATTCAAAAGAAACAAATTATACAATATTTAAGTTGGTGTGTCGTCACTTTTTTATTTCGCATTTATTTCCAGACGTCATACAGAAATGAGAGAAAAGTTAGCCGTATTGAAAAAGAAAATGCTGGAATGCAATCACAGAACCCTCAAAATAATTTGTATGAAAACTGCAATGATTATTATCTGTGTTTGAGGATGTCAGCAGTGTTTGTTTGGACAGGGGTGACCCAGGTCGAAACCAATCCATGACAGTGATAGGCTTAGTCCCGCTGAAGGAGCCAGGTCACCATGTGGCAGGTGTCTCTGTCACTCAAAAGACACACAGAAGTTAATATTTAGAAATGTGCTGATGCTTTTGGCCCGCGGGTCAGGTAGTGAAGGAATGATCTGTTGTGTGATGGGAATGGTGTAAACTGACTTTCGATGACCCTGCACTCAAAACATAAAAGTCAGTTGTGTATGAATTACATCTGCTGGGGCAAATCTTGTCATGGACAACCCCATTTTAGCAACTGAAATAGAATAAACAGAAGTGCAAATCAAGTATAAAAAGAAACTTTAGAAGTTAAAGAGAATGTACATTAGAGTTGTGTATGTATTTAAAATACTACCCATTTCTCTGATCCTTTTCTCACAAACACTTAAACATACAAACACACAACATTCGGTAACCTTCTTCTTCCCACGGAAATCTAACAACGTTTTGTTGTAACTCATCTACTTGTGTCACATTCTAAACCTCATCCAAAAAGGCACTTTGTAAGTTACAGGCACAAAATATGTTAATCTGTTCACACTTATGTAAAACAGAATGACTGTTTGTGGTCAGCAAACACAACAAAACTTGGGCATACATGTCATATAATATTTGTTCATTGATCATTAAACGTTTTGAAATCTTTTTTTTTCCTGAAACATGGTGTCAGTGTTTGATTAATCTGGGTTGTCAATGCTCCACCGATGCTCCACATAATTCTTCACACTGTGCGCTCCCTTTTTTTCTGTCACTCTCTGTCCATCCGTCTGTAAAGCTTACATTCATTTTAAATGCAGCACACAAAGCAACATATATACACTGTGATTATTGCACTGCGATGATTATGCATATGATTTATTTTCCATTAATTTAAAAATGCATAATAAACTGTGATGAATACTTTGACCATGTGTGATAATGTAAATAGCATGTGTCCTACCTACCACTGTGTTATTGTCAGGGATAAATGATGGAACTCATTTTACCCAGTTCGTTATGTACTTTACTTATATGGTACGATGAGAATTCCTTAAAGGAGACATATTATGCATATTATTTTATTTTGGCTATTACTAGAATTGGTTTACATGCTTTAGTGCTCAAAAAACACATCAGTTTTCTCGTACTGTCCAGTGCTGCAGTACTGTACTACTACTCCCCCTCTGTTTTAGCTCCTGTCTCTTTAAGCCTAATAAGTCTCCTTTAACGAAAGTACTGCACAGTCCGATGAGCTACTTATTTACACATTTCTCATTCATGTGTCCCTTCTGTGCCTTACATCTTTTAAGTCTCTTCCCGTTTTGACTTGCGTCAGACCAGCAAACATAATGACGATTCATTTAATAACATTTTTAAATTGATGAAAGCGTAAAAAGTATAACATTCATTGACGTGAATTCAAATGTTTTTGGTCATTTTGATTCTTTTGCACTTTTTGGTATGTAAGAAGCGTACAAGCCACAGCAACTGCGTTATCTAAAAAGCTTGTTCTTGTCAGTCCAGACAATGAATGTGAGTCATATGAAATACTAATTCTACCATGATATAACATTTATTATCATCCAGGATCCATATCCAGAGCTGCAGAATGTATCTAATACCTGTGTTGGTTTGATGTAATGCAATCAGAAACTCCTTTTCTGGTTGATCCAATGCCACAAAAGTATATGGAAGGTAAAATAATGCCATTGTCTTTCATTAACACCCTCACAGGTCAGTGGAGATGGTGCTTCTCTTCACCCTCAGGCTCCCTCCCCACCCGCGGGGACAAGTGTTGTAGGACTGAAGGCCAGGCGATCGGAGGCCAGAGTCTTCAGACTCAACAGAGGCATCAGAGTCGGTGAGGGAGCGAGTGTTGTAAAGCCTCACAGGGGAGCAGATTCTCTGTGTTGGGGTGGGAGGAGGGCTGGTGAAGGTAGGTGACTGGGCCCCCAGTGGTCGCGACTGGAAAGGGCTAATGGGTGGTTTGTGACAGTCGTAGCCATGGTGTGAATTCCCCAGAGGTGAGATGGGGAGGTTGTGACCACTCAGTGCTCCAGGAGAGGGGCTGTTTTTACGTTTGGCTGCATTGATGATGTTCTTAGCCAGGAGGCGATGGTTGGCTTTAGAGTCTAGGTTATTAACAATGGGGGACATGCAGCGACTGTCTTTGGGTGGGGGAACAGGAGAGGTGACAGAGGATGTGTATAGAGGCCTCGTGGTAGGGAAGGATAAACTGGTCTGCGAGAATGCCGGAGACTGGGAACGTGACCCCCAAGGAGGAGAGACCGGAGATGTGGCTGTGGATGTTTGGGTTGGTCTGGGTGTGGTAATGGAGGTGACAGTGGAAGTATTCTGGCTCACCATCGGGGACTGGCATCTTGATCCCCAAGGAGGAGAGCGTGGGGATGTGGCGGTGGAGGTTTGGGAGGGTCTGGATGGGTACATGGAGGCAACCGTGGAGGATTGCTGGCTTACCATTGGGGATTGACATCTTGAACCCCAAGGAGGAGAAAGAGGAGAAGTTGTGGTAGAAGTCTGGGAAGGTCTGAAACTAGGATTGGAGGAGACGCCAGACGACTGGGTGTTTTGGCTCACCATTGGGGACTGACATCTTGAGCCCCAAGGAGGAGAGTGTGGAGAGGTGGCTGTAGATGTCTGGGAGGGTCTAGATGTTATAGTAGGGGTGGAAAACTGGATATTCTGACTGGCCATAGGGGATTGGCATCTTGTACCCAGTGGAGAGGACACAGGGGAAGTAACCGAGCGGCTAGACATGGTAGTGGAAGGGCGATTAGCTTGTAGGCTGGGACTCCACGCACCAGCGACGGGGCCCTCTGGGCTGCTGAAACGTCTGGTGAGGCTGGGCATCCTGGTTGGCGTGGGAGTCTCACTGGGGGTTTCATCCTGGGAGGAGTCCTTTGGTGTCTGTTGGAGCATGACAAATAATGATTTTAAGACTTTTATAAACACACATACTTCGATTGTAAATTGTAGAATAATGCTTTTACAGCTTTGTAGTAAGTAAACCCCCTTATTTTTAAAAAATTCTAATGCTTTGATTTGACCGTGACAGGACACTTTGCTTTCAAATTCACAAAAGACCAATATTATACTGTGAAACTTGACAATGAGACACATTCGAATTATCCTAAATGAATCTGTTTTAATGTGTTTAATCTGAAGGTTTCATTCAGGTTATCTCTGTGCATTCCTGTCTTCTGTGTGTGTTTACCAGCACACAGGCCCAGTCTTTAGTGTCTCTCTCATGTTTCTGTCATCTGCTCCTCCTGAGGTGGTTAACCTTTACAGGGATATTAAGTTACCCGACTGAAGCAAGGGTAGCATTCCATTTCATGCACAAACTAATTAAGAGCAAACTATCTCCACTATAATAATGATAAGAGGAATGTCTTGACTGTTACAGGATCTGAGATGTTTTTGGTGTTTTTAAGATTCGTGTTCAGGACATATGTGAAAGACACAAGGCCCAGGTCAAAGGTCATTATCCCATTTGTCTGAACTCCTCAAGACCAACAAGACCAAGGGTCAGGCCGGAACACGAACACACATAACTCAGATTCTTATGTGTAAAATATTTTGAAAATGGCAAGCTCTTTATAATCACTTCTGGGCTTTAAATGTCACATACTGAGTTCTATAATAGAAGTGTCCTCTGTGGCAAATTATCTGTGTACTTAACAGAGGCATGCCTTTGCAATAAAGGCAGGGAAGTGAAATAACACTTAACAGGGAAATGAATGGTTGATAGAAGCCAGGGAAGTCAGGAAATGAGAAAAAGGAGAAAGAGGTCACAGCAGAGTGTTAGCACAAAGCTTTAATCACAGAGGGAAAGATTCACAAGAAATTAATCATAACAGACAGCAGAACAGCAGAGAAGAGCAGTGGCTCATAGTTTATGAAATGAAACATACATAAACCCTGCAGTCTACAACAACAGTGATCGATGATATCCCGTGAAAGAAATACTTCCAGAATTACTGCTTTAAGTCACAAACACAGTATACTGTATGTAGGTCCGTGATGCAAGTTAGTATGCAGCCTGCAGATTTGAAACATCAAAGAATCCAAGCATACACCATATATTTAGGTAGAAAACGCTACAAAGCAGAGTAAATTACCCTGAAGACATAAAGACATAAAAGGAGCTCTCTCGCTCTCGTCAGTGAGCAGCATTAAATTGCAAATCATAGATCATAAAGCAGATGCCAGACCATCTGTTAAAGTGCTTTGTGAGACAGTATCACCCTAGTGCCCGCAGAATTGGGAGACAAAGTGGAAAAAGTGTGAGGTTTTTTTCTCATTATATTCTAAAACATCCTGAAAATTGAAGGTTTTTTTTAGTGCTGATGTGCTTAGTGGCTCTGGGTATGAAACTTCTCTGATCTGATTACATCAAGGCACATCTTTATTCAAACTGATGATCATTTGGCTGTTTGTTGCTCTGGAGAAAATACAATTATAAATTCTCTGAGTGATTAAGATGCATTCACTCAGATGATGCTGTAAAATTCAGACAAGCTCTCGCTGAAGTTTCAATTATTATTAAGCTTTTCATGCAGCATTGCATTGTTTTCTGATACACGTGAGGATTAAAACATTTCACTCTAAAAAAGATTCCACCCTGTTAGAAACCTACAATGCAAGAGATAGTATAAGAAGAAGGCATAAGATGAAGCCAAAGTGCAGTAAACTGTAAATATTAGCACTTCTAAAATCAGTTTTGTGTATAATCACTACAAAAAAAATCCCAGTGATGTCAACACATTTTCTAAAAGTAGTACAGAGAGGGTCTCCACACCTGTGCCGCAATCCCTGCCTTCTTGGCAGAAAATGTGGGCCTCGGTGCCTGGACACCTGACCGAGGAGAGGACACTCGCTCTGGAGAAAAGGCAGACATAGGAGAACTGATCCTCGGCTGCCCCGAGGCGGGATTTGAAGGATATTCTACTCGTCCTCTTGTGGGGTTTTGAGGCAGCTGTGGAGACATAACCTGGGTACTGAAGTGAGACGGAGGGTTATTAGGTAAGGAAGTCTGTCTAGAGAAAGACTGGGTAGGCATCAGGTTCTTGGCCTGTGGTGCTCCTCTGGGTAGGGTACTGAGCGGGTCCTTGGCTGGGTTAAGGATGAAGAGGGAAGAGTTAAGCTGGTATGGCCGGTGCCTTGACAGGTCCATCTCTATCTTGGAGCAACCATTTTCTAAAGTAGGTGGCTCTGGAACTGGCTCCGGTGCTGGAGCTTTAGGCCTCGGTTTCTGCTTGACTGCTTGTTGGGCCTTTAGGTTTTGTGAAAGCTGTGTGCTCATGTCAGAGCTTTTAGCAATGGCCTTGACCCTGCCTGGCATGTTGGATGGATACACCCAAGATGGAGGCAGAGACATTGTCGGAGAAGGAGACCTCATTTGCCCTGCGTTTTGCTTCTCAACAACGTATTTCTCCATCCTGGACTGACGCCTGGCAAACAGCTCAGCACCCTTTCCTGATACATTGGTGAGGGTCTGGTCTGGCCTGTGCTCGGCCCTCGGTCGGGTCCTGGAGCTCTTGAGGCAGGAAGACCACTCTGGTGCTTTTGCCTCCTCTGCCCTTTCCTCATCCTTGGTGAGGAAGTTAGAGGCCTCCGCACCCAGAGCCAGCAATTCTTCCTCAGATGCTGGCTCGGGCACAGATCTCTGTCCGTGCTTCTTCCTTTCATCTGCCCCCTGCACAAGAGAGAGCAGCTCGGGGTTCGGAGCCATCACTGGCTTCTCTTTGAACGTGAACATCGCCTTCCTATTTGCCCTTCTGGCAGCGCCCTCTTCAAGTATGCCTGTTTTGATTGTTATGGGTTTTCTCTCTGATGCAGGCTGAGGAACAAAGGTGGAGGGTTTGGGTGCTATAGGAGGGCCGTAATGGGGCATGGGCGGGTACTGAGATACAGAGGAAACAGGGAACTGGGATGGTGGAGGTGAGGATGGGGACATGACAGGAGACATCGGAGGTGGAGAGGAGTAGTAGGCCTGCGGGGGTTGGTTCGTAAAGGCAGGTAAAGGAGGTGTGGGATACGAAGGTGGAGGTGGAGGTGAGAACGCCACAGGCTGGGGAGCAGTGAAAGCAGGGAGAGGAGGAGTGGAGTAAGAAGGAGGAGGGGGAATGTCCATGACAGGGCTGAGTGCCTCTGGAGACTGCACTGTCAGCGGTGAGAAAAAGGGCCTGGCAGTTCGATTGATGATGGCGCTCGTCTGCTTGGATGCGGTCACAGACACTCTCTCAGGCCCAGAAGTACTGTGGCAGCCATTAAGAAGCTTTCCAGTGGGAAGTGGCCCCGTGTGGCCCCCATTTATCTCCGCTTCCCCTTCAGCATGTCCAATCAGGACAGTATTATTACTTCCAGGGGGAATCTCATCCTTGACTTTGTCCTCAAGCTCCTCGTGGATTTTATCTCTCGTCTCTTCCTCTTCCTCCTGCTCTTCCTTGACAGGGAGGAAATGCCTCTCTTGGATAACATGCTCATCCATGACCTCTTCCATGTGTGAATCCTTACCTGCGTCCGCCCTGATACCACCTACTGAATGTACCCTCCCAGGTGGCGACAAGAGTGGCTTGGTAGCACTATTTTTAAAGTTCAGATCTCTATCCTTCTCCTCACTGCTCCTCTCTGCCCATGTTTGCTTGTTACATGAGGGGTCGGTTTTCACATTCTCAGCTCTGTCCTCCTCTGAACCCTCTCCACAGCTTTCAAGCGTGAAGGCGCTGACCCTCTGCTTGCGCCGGTTGAAGAGCTGCACGCCTCTGGAGCTGGAGTTGGACGGGATCGTGAGCTGAGCGGCAATGATCTGACTCCTGACCCGAGCTTCCTTAAGCTCCTTCTCTGATAAACTGGCACTCCGGGTCAGATCTGGTGTGAAAGGAGAGAGAATAGACAGGTTGATCGATGAGAGAAACATGATGAAATTGACCCAAATTTTCGAGATTTAGCAATGAGCTACATCGACTGTTCAAACAAAGAAAACTCCCTCAACATCCAATTATAGCTCACCACACTGCTTTCATGTACAAATAGAGAGAACCAGCAAGGACAATTTTTTAACAAGTCTGGGATTTAATATTCTCTTTAAAACCCACATAATTGTTTCTGCACCATATGGTTGTGATTGTTCCTTGCAGTACTTTTTATTCCAACCAACACGGCCTTGTGGACACTTGACTCAGCAGATCGGAGCTGCAGACAAAGAACTAACAGACATAGGCGGAGAAACATTTCAAATAAAACATTTAATAAGAAAGACACAAAAGCTTGTTGACTGGAGTTCATAAAACACTCCAGGTCAGGGCCAAAAGAAATTGGTGTCAATCCGGTCTTACACTCGTGTTGCGGTTGTGCTGATTACCTTGAAATCACTGGATAAGACATGTCTATGTTAAAATTTCAGTTTGTTTTCTGAGCTTAAGAGCTCCATTCCAGGCAGTAGAGCTATTTCCTCTGCCATCTGCAGTAGTCCCTCCCTGAGCATTCCTCCACCGCTGAGAAAACTCCCTGCCTGAGCTTCCAACATGCCTTTGGTTTCTCTCTGTAGTTAATTTGTGCAGTGCTTCAGCTCGAACCCTTAATAGACCACTTTTACAATCTATGGCTTCCAAAAATGACATCTTTTAACTGTTTTCTATAAACATACTATACAATCAAGTGTTCCCATCTTAAACATAGCGACTACATCATGCCTCGGAGTTCACAAGAGGAAAATTTAAGCTGCATCTTTGCTTTATTTTTAACAGAATGAGAAAACCTTTAAGACTCTCTGATGGACATTTGAAAGGAGAATAGCTTGCTGCGGTGACACATCTGGTAGATTATTCATCCAACTCATGTAACTCTGACTGATGGAAGATATTTGACGTCCCTCCCAGAGGTTTCTGAGACAGCTGGCACAGCCATGGCTCCTTCTTCATTTAATAAGGTGACGGGCCCAGGCAGCTACATTATTTGATGTAATCGTGTGTCAATCACATTAATTATCCGTGAATTGTTCACTACTCAAGGTTTCCTATAGAGCTCATTGTGCATGCAGTTTTTCCTGGCACAGAGTATAAAGCTAACATGATCATTCCCCCAGTTAGAGGAATAATGTCCATCTGTCATTGATTTTACAGACTTAAAGTCTGCCCTCACAGTAATTAAATTAACTCTTTGTAGGGTTCCCCCTGAGTTCCTTTTACAGAAATACATCTAAAGTTCACGAGCGTATGTTTATTATCTGATTTTTATCTTATTATCGTAGTATATAAAAGGGACTATAGGGCTAATTTGGATTATAATCATTTGCAGTCTGTTTACATACTCTGTGATGATGGAGGTGGATATGTTTGAAAGGAAACACTTCAATGTCAACATCAACTATGGTAAATCAATCAACCTGACACCGACAGAGGAAGGCAGGACAGTACACTATAAGAGATTTAAATAACGACCCCTTTACATATTTGTGACAACAGTATAACATGGATGAAAGCATCATCACGAAACCTTTTAAACAAGCAGCACTATTGGCAAGAGCATAAATCACCTTCCTTTATAGACCACTGCAAAGAAATGAACCAACCTCTCACACAGGTACTTACTGTATATTCAGTGCCTTTTATTGAGGCTGTCAATATGGGAGGAAATACCAGCACAGGTCCCAATGACATTTTTTATTAGCTATTTAATTTTCATAAAGCAGGCTACCTGAATATTGCACATCGAACCGGAGCAGTGAGGCTTGAAATGAAGTGTCCTCACTGTAAACACCTCTAGTGGAGACTGGTTATCAAGTAACACGCAGGTGCAAATCCCATCAGTGATCAATGTCAGGGCCAAAAGAGTGAGCACCTCTGACAAAACAAATGATACTCGTTATGAAATGTGGACTCTTTGAGTAGGAAAATGATTATGATCTTATTGACTGTGACACCACTTAATCACTGCATTCCTGTACCCAAGAGTCATACTTGAAGTGAAAGTTACCCATATAATTAGGACTTGAGTAAAAGTCTCAAAGTATCTGATATTAAATGTATTAAAGGATCAAAAGAACAAATTAAAGGAAACTATACCAATATTCATTTCTGATTAACAGAGTATGTTTGTTCAAGTAAGTAACTTGTAACTAAAGTTGTCAAATGAATGTAGTAATGTAAAAAGTACAATATTTGCCTCCAACATCTAGTGGAGTGTAAGTATAAGGTAGCACAATATGAAAATACTCAATTAAAACTTCAGAATTGTACTTACAATACAGTACTTAAGTAAATGTACTTAGTTACATTCGACCACTGATCCCCAGTAATATGTAAACTAATGATCAGTTGTCGAATGTAACTTAAAAAGTACATTTACTCAAGTGCTATAAATTAATAAGTACTTGTTGGCCATTTTACTTGAGTCTTTCTATTACTGATTTCTGTATTTTTACACGTACTTTTGATACTTAATTACATTTATTGTCAGAAAGTTACCCTTGCTACTTAAGTAAATCTAACATCAGACGCTTTAAGAGCGTTAGTAGCCTATTCATTTATGAGTGACTTCACAGTTGCCAAAGCAATATTTTCACAAGTTATCTTAACTTCCATCGAGAATGACTTGATGAAATAGCCTAAATCTGAGTTTCAGAAAATAATTCATGTTCTTTATAAGTTTCAGCACATAGTACTGCTCTCATGAGGAACTGGAAAAAAGTTCAGTGGAGGTTACGACTTTTTCATTTATGAGAAAAGAGACCTGAAGTTTATGGACTGTAGCAACAAGCATCACACTGCTACTAACAAGTTCTTCCTCACTTTGTATTCAAGTCCAGCTTACAAAATATCCTAACTGAAAGTTTAGTCTGTCTGGATCATCTTTATAAGACCTAATCCCTTACCTTTCTCATGTCAAATTCAGAGCTCCGCTGTTTTGTTGTACTTCCACAAGAGTTTTCAATCTAACTGCGCCTGATGGCTTCACACCCCCTTTCTGTAGCGAGACACGGGATCAGATTTCTTTTGCTCCGCAGTCCGGATCACAGACAGGCAGACAGGGAAGGAGGGAGGGAGGGAGGAGGGAGGGGGCTGTAGCTGGAGGCTGAATGACAGACAGCACAGCCTCCAGCTCTTTTTCACTTTTTCAAATCTCCTTCACCACCACCACCTCTGCTGGGTTTCCACTAACTAATTATAAAACAGGAGACATGCCTGTGAGGGAAGAGCTCCAGGCTTCTGCTGAGAAAGTATAGATTTTTCAGCAGACTACACTTTGTTTTGACAGTTCTGATGAGGTGTCCAATCAATGGCCAAGTATCGAGCGGCTTATCTCCGTCTAATGTCCTGTGATGGCAGGCAAGTGTCTGACCCTTGTTGCAGTCTTTGAAGTGGGGAAGGGAGACAAGAGATAGTCCAGATTGTGTGTGTGTATGGATTAAACCAGTGAGACTCCAGAGATCCAGCCCCTGACCTCTGCTACCCTACATGTCTGTCTGGATATCACCATGTAAGTGTGTTCGTTTATTGTGCACGCTCCCCGACAAAGTGTCTGCCCTCACTGAACCTTCCGAGCCCTGAGCTCCAACCTGCAAGGGCAGGAGAGGAATTTCCTGTCCTCCAGCAGAGACAAAACTCAGCCCTCGGGAATGATGCAAGAGCCTCCACATCTCATTGTTCACCCCCCTCTTTTTCCGACCTCCGACTTTCTCTACCTCATCCCTCTGCCCTCTGTCCCATCCCCTCATCCCAGACGGCAAACTCCCCCACACAGCGGGGGATTTAACTCAGGGGGCCAGCCCTGCATTTGTGTATCAAAGGTCAGATTACCCTGTCGGATGTTATCTTTCTCCGGGCGGTGGCTGCGGGGTAAGCAGGATGACAGCACCGGCCCTCGTGGGTGATGTGTGAAGCGGTATGGAAAGACAAGGATTAACAGAGGTCCTGGGATCTTACCGGACTGAATGTGACCTAAACTCTCCATGGATCCCATGGGGGAAATAAAAAAACATGCTCAGAGGTGGAAACCAAGCCCTGCAGCTCATATAGTTTAGGTGTAGTCCCCTTTTAACTCTGTTTTTTTTGTTGCTTTTGTTTATCTGTGCTCTATTTGAGGAAGTAATTAGTGAGTAATGAGTGATGGGAACAGTGTTGGAGCTACAGAGGTTACAGATTGGTATCAGGGACAATTATCTGATGGCCATGACCTTTGTTATGTTATGCTCCCTTGCAGCACAATGTCTTTAATGTGTCTTTGAATGATGTGAGGTTATTATCTTTCCAGTCATGTATTGCTTCAGTGTTTTTCCATGTTTCCATTTAATAACACCTTTTGATGCGTCGACTGAAAGTACAGAGAAAGGTCTGTGAGGAGATGTTTTGTGCTCATTTTTAATTCATACTTTTATTTTGGCTTACTACTAGAAAAGGTTTATGCGCCTGACTGCCGAAAAAACACATCAGTTTTCTCACACTGTCCAGTGATGCAGCTATGTACTCCCCCTCTGTCTGAAACACACTTTTAGTTCCCGTCTCTTTAAGGCCCTTCTCAAATAGTCTGCTGTGATTGGTCAGCTCACACATGCCTGACCCAGCCCCGCTAACAACAACAGGGCTGCTGTGCTGAATCCACTGGACGGAAATTATGCTCATTTGTGACATGGGGACGTAGTGTGATGTCACAAAGTCTCGGAATTAAAGGCACGACTATTGACGAGGCATTTTAGGAGCATTGTTTTCTGTTGGAGAGAGGAGCTTCTGCTGGTGAACACTATGGGCTTTTTAACTCTCAAAAACTTATACATGGACAAGTATCTACCCAAAACACTGAAGGAAAGGAGAAAAAAACACAAGGACGATATGTCTCCTTTAAGAAGTTTCCAATAACTTTTGCAACAACTCAGCCCAGTATCGTCAGTGGCTGTGTTGTGTATTAAACCCTTTAGCAGTGTTGCATGATTGCATTTCCATTGCTGTTAGGGAAACCTGTATATTTACGCCATGGAAACAGATGTTTCATGAGGAACCTCACTGTCTCAAGTTGCACTGACAAAGGAGGGCTGCCTGTTTTCTCCATTTGCTGTCTGCTCCTCTCAGTTTTAGGTTTTCAGATGTGATAATATACTGCAATTCAGGCCATACTGTAGCATTGAGTCAGCACTACAAACAAACCACTGGAAATGTATTTACAACTAGGTTTCTGTGTTATGAAGGAGCAGAGTAATGATACACTGTCCTGCTGCAGCTCCCAGAGTAAGGACAGAAAACGCCAGATAAACAAACACTTACTTGTTTTCCGGCTCATCTGTTCTTTGTTGAATCCTGTCTTCTCCCATGATGCATTGCACTCCGTCCCAGGGGTGTGCATGTTTTGCGTTGCCTGGAGAGGTTTCCTCAGTCCTCCTGGACTCCAGCTCACCCCTCTCCTGATAGGCACATGTCCCTTGTCCATCTCCATCGCGACCCACGGTAAAATGCTTCTGCGGCAGCAGAAACAAAAACCCTCAGCAGGGGGATATGTGAGGGCTTCGTTCCAGTCAGCTCAATCTTCTATCCTGACAAGATGAAACTGACGGTCCAGTTGGAAGATGGAAGATTTGGTCCTCACTGGCAGGCAGTGAATACGTTTGGAAATACAAGAAAACACACAGAAAGGAAAAAGGAAAGGAGTAGCTCAGCTTTCCAGGTTGTTGCTTCCGGTCATGGCTCCCCTTTCAGCTATAATCCTTCCAAATGTTCTCCTGTAGTCAGCCGAAACTTGACGGAAGACGTGCGCTCTGGTCTTCATGCAGTATTATTCTCTATCTAACAGGACCTCCCAGGAGGGTCAGCTCCAATGTGCCTTGGATGTGTTCCCATGGACGACTGCCACTAAAATTGCACAAGTTTGTTGTCCTCTCCTAAAAATCTGGCACAGAGGGCTGAGAAACAGTCCAATCTTCTCTCCTTGCATCGCTCATACACTCCTTTTTTTTCTTTCCCAGACGTTGCTCCTTCCTCCTCTGCTATTTCGGTCACCAAAACATGCTTTTCGTCTGCATCCCAATCTCCCGTCCGCAGATTATTTTTCTTTCAGAGAAAAGGATCTGCCCTTTATCTTGGAGATCATAACTCTGCAGTGACGTCCAGGGGAACTGTGTATATGGCAGCTTCCTGCTGTTAGGTGCATGCGAGGAATAACATTTCACTATGGAAAGGTCATTCCAGAGACTGGTTTGTATTCAGAGCTCTAATGTATTCAATTAAAGTTTCTTTATGCTGGTGTCCTGTGTTATTTCTTATACATTAAAGCCAGACACAGCGTCTGGAGGCAGGATAATCAGTGTCTTTCTTTTGTTTTTTCAGGAAGCCACAATTGAAAAGGAAAGTTCTTATTTTTTCTGTTGGTAGATTTGATTAATACTTAAATGCATCAAAAGTTCCTCATGAATGCTGTTAGCAGCTCCTTCTTTCAGATTGTCCCTTTGTATGTTTTGCTCTTTGTCAAAAAGAGTGCTCTGGTTGTTCAGTCGGTCCTTAATTGTTTTATTTTGGTGGACCAAGCTTAACGTGTAGATAAGGATCCCCGTTCAGGGGATGAAAGGTTGCTGTACTTTATCTAATCCCTCTCGTGTCCATTTCCTGCCCAGAACCACCTGCAGAAAAAAACAGATGCATGTTAAAAATCAGTTATGTGAAACCACACTTTTCTTCAGTTATGTTATTTAAATGTGACATTTGCAAAGACAAAAGCTGGATAATACATCTGCCCACAACTTTAGCAAACCCGCAGGCTTGGCAAACAGCTAGTACAAGAATCCTACTCGATTTTCCATTATCGCCCTTTGTGTAATGGCACGAGTTTAAACCCACTGCTTTGTGCAAGATTTAGAGTATTACACATGATGGTTTCAAGAAAGCAGTCCAAAAGACCTGACCCCTGTGCAGACAGGGAGTCTGCAGTTTTTGAACAAAAAGGAATGGGTTTTTAAGGAAGTGGCTCATTTTAATAGACTCTGCTTGGCTCATGTGATACTTATAATGAATATTGGTTCACTTCCAAAGAACGTAAATCTCAACCTTTGTCCATTTTGGAGACAACGAAAGTCCAATTCTCAGTCATCAGAGATGAGGATCAGCCTTTCGCTCTTTGAACTGTACAGTCAAGATAAAAGGGCGGAGAAGGAAATGAGTAGACGCCTTTATAAAAGACTGAGCTTGATAAAGTGAGTGTGGTCTCCAAAGACGGAAGGAAGGTCACAATCCATTAAGGCTTTAAGGTTGAAAATCTTTTCGTAACCTGCCAAAGAAAATGTGCTTTATCTCTGCCTCAGGGTCAGGGAGAAAGTGAATGTGGATTAAAGATTTCCATGCATGCAAACAAACACTTGAATGTCCTACAGTGACATCTATCTTTTATCCGTTAAAGCATTTCATTAGATCGGCAGTGTCATGTTCCTCCTTCAAAGCTAAGAGGACCCACTGGCACATTTCGTAATAATAAACCGGTGTTTTCGCGTCCTTGTCCTTGATCAGACTTGCCTCTCCTTGACACCGATCGTGGTTTGTTTTTGCTCAAGAGTCACCACTGTAACAGCGGTGGGAGGGCTGAAACACAGTCATTACTTCTGAAATGCCTTTTCCCTGATTCCCCACAGGCATCGCAACCACGCTCACATTCATCTCTCACGAAGGTGTGCAGGCGCCTGTGCAAGAGAACTCGTTTGCATCCCTTGAAGACTGTGTTCTGTGGAGATGCTCTCGGACGTGACAGCTGAGTCATGACGGTTTGTGGGAGGACGGCTCATTGGCCAACCTGAACACAATCGGCCCCAAACAAAACACTGCCCCGCCTCCATGCAGGGAAAACAGCAAAAAAAAAAATCCTCCACAATTCAGCTTACTGGCGTGATCGTGTCAGTTGAGGAGAGATGAAGGCCGGTATTGTTTGGCCACTCAGACAACAGCTCTTTGATTCCCCCAGATGTGTTTGGATCAATCTGGAGCTCATTTGGGGACTGACATTGTCTTTTTCGATTAGTACCTTGTCTTGTCACATTCTCTTGTTCCGTGTTTTCTGAACATATGTCGTCCTAATGCAGCTGTACATGATTGATTAACAATCATCCTTGATTGCTGTCTTTGATCCAGTCTGCAAATATTTATTAACTGCTGGACAAAAAACAGATGTAGGACACTGAAAACTGACATGAGCAGAGCTGCGGACTGATATCTGGCTCCAAAGACGAAACACACACATACAGACTCTTGAAACCACATCTGCTGCAGTCTGTTTTTTTTTTTTCTTCACTGGTCCCAGCTTGTTAATATCCAGCTTGAGTGTGCGTCCAAACTATCTTTTGATATCTCCAACTGATCCTATCTACTTGCCATACCTAAGATCTGATGTCATCTCTCCTCCTCCTCTTCCTCCTCTCTACCCTCCAATTACCTTGAGGTTCAAAAGGTATTTTACAGTGCCCACCTGTCCAGTACAGCTCCAGCTCACGCCCACGCACAGTTTTTCCTTGCCACCCGTTGACCTCCATGATTAGAGCCAAGGATATCATTTACAGTCTGGCCCGTAGGCCACTTTAAGTGTGTAATCACAGAGTTCCTGTACATCGTCAACATACAATGGATTCATACATCAGATCTATCCATTAGATCTCTGCAGCATGTCTCGTATGGTGATGACGCACAGAAGAAATGTCTATGGCAGCTGTGCAAACTGTAATCATTCATTTGTCCCTCATGGCCATTACCATGTACATTTATGAAACATCTGCATCAATAGCCAACTTGTAGAAAGCAGGTCAGCCACCTAATAACTCATATACTGCATGCGTTTTCAATTCAGGTATGGCATCTGTACATCATCAGCTGCTCTGGGCACACATGTGTTTAGGTATGTGAGATGTGCGGATGTCAGGTGAGCGTGCATTCCTCCGCCTACTGTAAGGCTTTAAAAGTGGATCAGTTACCGGGCTCATAATGAGGCATCTGGTCACGACATTGACTGGCAAGCCTTTATCATCGAATACCTCCGGGGCAGAGTTGCTATATCTCTGCAATCTTTCTTTTTTTTTTTTTTTTTATAGTTTGTCAGGCGAAAATCATTCAGCTGTGAATGCCCAAGGCTTTAGCAGGGCCCTTTGCTCTCTCTCACTAAGACAAAGAGCCATTCAAGGGCTCTTGCAGCAAATAATTTTGGGTAGCGCTCCAAATTTGGCATTCCTGGTTCATAATTCCCCAGGAAGCCATGATAGTCAACATGCCTCGGCTTGTGCCGGCTGATGACTGACGTCTAAAACATAGCGAGGCGCAGACTCCAATAAAAGAAACAAATGTCTGGGACTCTTCCTCTTTTGGTCGTCTTTTCACTTTTAGGAGTCATGCGAGCGTGGTGATAAATCATGCAGAGAGGGAAAATCTTGTAATGAGGAGTCTGCTTCGTGTGCAGCTCATCCTACTCTCGCAGTCACAGGTGGAGGGCTTCAAGAGGAGAAGATAAATACTTGAAGTAGGTGTGTATGATCCGGTGCCAAGAGGGAGGAACTCTCGAAAAACAATCAGAGCCATAATCTGAAAACTGTTAAGAGTTCAAAGGGAGAAAGTACGAGCACTTCTACAAAAGTTCATTAAATATAAATACTGCAGGAGTTTATTACTTTAAGCATTTTTTTATTTTCTACAGTCATAGGTGTTTACAAACAGTTCTCTGTCACATCAAACTAAAGGTGAATATGTGTGCGTGACATATGGCAGAACAAAACCTACAGTTGCCCCCCTGTAAAGCAGTTAATGGGCCTCACCTGTTGTGTTAACAGGAAGCAATTACTTATATATGAAAGTCAATACACCTCCTTTAATTGGATACACCTCCTAATGTTACCCAGTGCAGTTCAAGTCTATAACCTGGTTACCCAGCAGGCTCCATACGGTCAGGACAATAGGCTCGGATATCAGTGACCACAGGGCTAACGCAGCCAGTCAAACCCCCTCTGCACAGCCTGCAGCCCGCGCCGAGGGGGAAAAACAGCGGCCACAGATGTTTGTCATCTACTCAAACAAAGACTTCCAAAAGTTTCCCTCCTCTCCTCTGCTCCAGTTCACCGCTTCTCCCCCCTTCTCTCCCTCTTTTTTCTCCCTCTCCAAACAAAGATAGTGTCTTACCCCGTACAGATAAACATAATGTGCTGCAGGTGACAAAGTCTGCAGCAGCCACAAGTTCACAGCAGCAGATAAAATTCCAGGATTCTCCTCCTTTCCTGTTTGGATTTTTTTGCTGCTCACCTGTACTCCGGTGGGTCTGGCCGTGTGAGGCAGCGAGTGTGTGTACTGCCCCTTTTCAGTTCCTACGAGTCTGCACACACACCTCCCCCTTTTTACCTCTCTCTCTCTCTTTCTCTCTCTCTCTCTCTCTCTCTCCCTCTCCCTCTCTCAATCGAGGCAGACGAAGGATGAGGGTGGGAGGGGGGTCAGTTGGAACACAGAGGGCTCTTTGTCTGGGATCTTTTCATATGGTTTCCTTCAAGCTTGCATACTGAACACATTATGCTATAATATATTTTCATATTCAACGCAAGGATGTTGAGGGGACCAGAGGGCCCCACTCTGTTCTCTTACCCCCCCTCTCTTTCTCTTTTCCTTTCTTGACCCATTTTTTTCCCGCCATGCACACACCGGGGCAGACAAATCCAAATAAAGAGTGAAAACTATTTGAGTGAAATGTCGACCGCAGAATTTGTTAATGCAGTCGCTGGCTGTTTTTGAAAAATAAGACTTAAGCACAGAAAACGGTTTCCTCTGTAGACTCCGCTCATCAAACATATAAGACCCTACAGACTTAGTGTTTGTTTTACTTTATGTAACATATGGCCTCCTGTGGGGACGTTCATCCTCAGATTATGATCATTTAATATCTTCAAACATTGATTTATCAAAAGATCCCACATGTGCCATAAAATGCCAGTAACATCTGGTTCGCTGTATAGTGTCGGAGGATTAGAAACTATTAGATCTTTAGATTTATAGATCTGCGGAGAAACATTTGGATACATTTTTACTGATCCTGACTCCTGAGGGGACCTCAGTCAGACGTGGATGGGCTGTGGGCACCGGGTCATAGGATCTATATTGAAGTCAGACAGTGGAGAAAAATGCATCTTGAATCAGCAAAAGGATAAACTAACTTCCCTTGATGGTGCAGTTATTGTGCTTGTGGTCCACCGCTCTTCCACTAAAGGCAAAACTTCTGCGTTTCCAAAGAAGCATTTCAAGTATCCTATATAATTCTGATGATGATGTTGCTGGTGATTTCATTGTCACAGCTTTACTTTTCACCACCTTTCCTTGCCTGATTGATTGCCTCGCCAAAGTGCTCGGATGATCCATCACCTTGAGGCCACTTTTGGGTAACATCTCTGCCCTGCCTCCTCTCCTCCGTCGACACCCCGTTCCTCTTGCATTGCTCTCCCTCTGTTGTCTTCTTCTATCATTTTCTCCTCTTTCCCCACACAGCTGTCTCCCCGTATCGATTTCCCTTCTCCTTATCTCAAATCGTCCTTTCTTTTGGCTTCTTATTCCTACATTACCTTTTCAATCTCCCTCTCGTCATCGCCGTTCCTGTGTGCTCTCTCCTTTGACCCAGCCTCTCCTGACATGTTTATATGTGTAAGACCCCATGCAGCTGGGAGCGCAGCCATTAGCACTATGTCTTTCTTTCTTTCTTTCTTTCTTTCTTTCTTTCTTTCTTTCTTTCTTTCTTTCTTTCTTTCTTTCTTCTCCACTTCTGCCTCTCTCTGTGCTCTTCTGGCGTGACTCTCTGAAGGGCAGCTGTGTGTGTGGGAGACCAGGGAGCTGAGGGGAAATGTTAGCTCACATTCCTTCAGATGAGGGGCTTTTGCTGCAAAGAGAGCGTCGTGGAATTTCCTAAGTGATCTGGTTTGCATTCCCTCTCAAGTCGGACCCATCCACAGAAGTTATTAGAGAGCGTTTGCTCCGGCCTGGGCCTGAATTGATTAGAATCACACACATGCCCCTCTCTGCTTTCTTTGCTCACCGTACCAACCCCTGAGCTCATCCCTCTGGATGTAATGGGATACAGCCATGGGGCTGTTCAAAGGCACAGCTTTAGTATAAACAGCGGCAGAGGGAGAATATTCACCCTGCTTGTGGATGTTTTGATTGGGAGATGTTCCTCCACGATTGTGTGTGCTTGAGACTCCATGCCGATTGGGTTGATTACCATTCTTCTGGGAAACAGTATGTATGTAAGACTAATTCAGTTAAGGCACACTCATGTTTCATCGCTGCCTCTGTTTATTTTCACTCAACCAGACATCTGTATTTCTCATAAACTACCTCAGAAGTTGTGGTCAGAAGCAGAGAGGAATAACGCCTGGTAGAATCAGGGTGTGTCCACTTTTGTGGTTTGATGATGTAGGCAACATCTGAAAGAAAGTCATCCAGTCGTCTGATTCCTTTACAATACTGGTCCATAGTGTCTCCTAATAGACTACACTGATTCCACATTTTAAGTACAAGCAGGATTGGGTGCCAGCCTGGCGCCTGCTAGTGTATTAAAGCTCACAAAACGTCAATATATATACACTGAATATACTTCATGGCAAGAGTCCCACTACAACATAGTTTTGTGGTGTAAATTGCAGACTGGGTAGGGCATCTGAGCTGCTACCTGACCCCGGAGTCCTTTTTCTTTGGTCGTATGTGTGCGTCCACATGTGTGTGTGTGTTCATTAATGAACAGTATGTGTGTGTGCCAGACTTAAGCCCACGGCCCCAGAAGCATATGGTGGGAGCCCTGGTGTGCTAATACACAAACCACGATCGAGCCCAAACCACAATCAGCTGGCTCAGTCTGACCGTCTGTCTCTCTGTCTGGGTAATGTTTAAACACACACAAGGAGCCAGTGGTGCTATTTACACATAACAAAAAACTAATCAGCTATATGGCATCATTGCCTCCTTCATAATATGTTTCTGGCAACCGTGCTGCTGAGACGTGAGGGAATCAGAAGTAATTGCAAATGGATCTTAGGGGCTCGCTCTGGACACAGTCACTGTTTCCTTCACTGCCAGCTCATCTGGATTTGATTTGTAATGTTTTAATGTAATACATTTCTAATGTTACGCAGTTCATAATCACACTCATCAGTGTTCACATGGCTCTGCCAGCCAAGACAAACAAACACCGGAAGTTGCAAAGAAGAAGTTTGGTCAGTTTGATTTAGTCTGGGTTTATTAGGAGGAACAAACAGGCCCACTGATTCCTTGTTTCCATGTTTCCATGTTTGGACATTGTACCACCAAACAGGCCGTGCTTAAATCTGCAATTTATAGAATATTGCCAGAATTCAATAGTAGCTTCAAAAGGACATCACCAGACTAACTTTCAACTAATGCTCTTTAGTAACTACCCTGTTGTAGCCGCTACTGTTCGCTGATGAGGTCATGGCTCAGTTACTCATGGGACGAGTGGTCCTAAGCTGTGTCTCAATCAGGGGGCAGCATCCTTTGAAGGTGGCCATTTGAAGACCAAAGCCGTCACGGTGGCATGATAAGGCGATCCCATTTCGGAGGCTCCTTCAAATGCAGCCGAGGTATGGGGCCGTCGTTTCCCGTGCCAAGTATTCCAAGATTCATCGCTGGTGATAGTTGTATATCTATAGTCCATGGAGAGCGAAATATCAGCCAAATACACTATTAGATGTATGTATGGTGTTTCAAGTCACTTGTATAGCTAACAACAGAATTATTGAAAAATAAAAAACAAGGGAACCCAACACTGTCACATCAAGCAAAAGGAGCGTTGCTTCATGACGTAAGGGTAAGATCGGGGCAGCTGGTGATGTATAGACCAGACCATCTCATTTAACGACGCTTTGTTCAGCCTTCGTGGTCAAAGAAGGGCACGCCTTTGTAGGCTGCGTCCTTCAAAAGGATGCAGCCCCTGAGCTGAGACGCAGCTCCGGAGCGATCTGGGTGTGAGCAGCACCACCCTACAGGTTGTAATCTGTACAGGACATTACTTAATTCAATGGAATGTCATGCAGCACTTTAACTCCTCATTCACTTTAGTGCTATGTGAAGTGTTAAAGAATAACGGGAAGTGGGTGGGAGCTGAAGAATTTCAAAAAAGTCTCTCCACACGAACACACTGAGACTTGTTGCTCTGCTGCAGTCAGACTTCTTCTCTGTGCTGCATCTTTTTTTCTTGCAAATCAAGTTTAAGCACCAAAATAATTAACACTTTTCATAGCAGACTCTTATCCATCAAAATCAGCATACACGCAGGCATATGGATCAATTGATGCGACGTTGGTGTCTGATTCTGTTTGTTTCAGCCCATTTCCATCCAAATGCCTTTCAGCTTTGTAGACAGTACTCTCTGCAGATGGGATAGGAACAAGGCAGGAGTTATTCTCCCAACAAGAGGCGCACTCTTTGTTTGGATCAACGCTCTGCAGAATGTAATCAAAATTTACCGGGAGACAAAAACAAAATGCCAAACACTGATCTGGTTCACTGCCATGCAAGCCAAGGACTTAATCTGTATCACACAGTGCAAGCTCCTGACAAAATATTTATTGCTCTTCCCTCCTGCAAATTACATTACTGCGTGAGCCCAAAATATCTGCCGCAGTCATTGTGAATGTGTAATGCAGTGAAATGCCAGGAAATCAGAGGCAGTGTGTGTGTGTGTGTGTGTGTGTGTGAGAGAGAGAGAGAGAGAGGCGAGAAGAGAGTCAAAGAAGTGGAAAGAGAAGAAGAAAGTGTCAGAAATTCACACATTTTTAATGATGTTTTCTTCTTTGTAGGTTCAAACCAAGCCTAGTTAAAACAAAATAAAAGTGTTTTCTGAGTGGAAAATAGACATCACTGAACTAAGATAGGTTGCATCAGACAAGCTGGTTTTCATGTAGAGATGAGTTGTTTTTCATGATTTACACACTGAGGAACTGCTGTACTGTTGCATAGCTCACTAAACGTCTGACAAACATTAGCTCGAATTTGCAGGCTATCTAGTTTGTATTGAAGATCAGAGGACCTGAAATATGGTGGATAGCTGACCTGACACTTGGTAGAAATGATAAAATAATGATGCAAACGAGAAACTACACTCTAAATTACATCTATATATGTAAGCATAACAGAATATACCTTTGTACTTATAACATCACTCTAAATGACTGTTAAATAGCATCAGGTTACAGATAATTCCCCTCAACTTAAAGGTAATATTTCTGCATTAAAATGTCTAAAAAAAAAAAGTGAGTCTTTTACTTGTATTATCCCAAATGTTTCCAATGTTCGACCCAGAAAAACACAGATTACATCTTTTGTTTATGTTGCTCTGATTAAAGGACCCCTTGCGGCAGAAAGACAAGTCCATGAGACACTTTCAGTCGTGCTTGTCTTGACCAAAACAAGCATTTTAAGCCAAAGCATGATGGTTTCCAAACCCTAACCATGTGATTTTTGTGCCTAAACCTGACCAGAGCATAAATAGCACTGTGGAAAGACAGCAAAAAAAAAAAACAAAGCTAAAGAAACATTAAACTGAAATATACTTACTCATAATCAACTCAGTTACATTTACATTTAGGTCATATAGTAGACGCTTTTGTCCAAAGCGACTTACAATAAGTGCATTTGTCACAAGAGAGAAACCACTGTCAATGGAATAAAGCAAAATATAGAAACAATTATCAAGCCCTCATCTGAGGATCATAACTGCTATTTGTCAAGGATTCTTTAAGTGCTATGATTGAAGTGCTAACGATCCGAACATAAAAGTGCATATATATATATATATATATATGTTTATTATAATTTGCGGGGGAGTGGTTGGAGGTAGTCATGTTACCCTCATGTTGAGGTCGAGGTGAAGTCTGAACAAATGAGTTTTGAGTCTTTTGCGGGAGATGGAGAGTGATTCCACTGTCCTGACATTGGTCGGGAGTTTGCTTCACCACTGAGGTGCCAAAACTGAGAAGAGTTGCGACTTCGCTGAGCGGGCTTTGTGCTCTCAGCGATGGGGGTGCCAACTCATCTGTGGTTTTGCGGAAACGTACCTTGCTAACATTTATTCTTTGAAAGTTGTTTAATCTCTGTTAGCTGTAGGCTATTAGCTTCGTAAACGTTAGCTCCGTTAGCCAAACTCACAGCAGGACAAGCCGCTGACAGCTCACAGCTAACAGCAGTGAAGACAACAACTCCCATGATTCCACACTGCTTCAAGACGTCATCAAACCATGTCTTAAACTTATGTTTTAGACACATCTCTCTTATGTCTCTCTTATAACTTGCAAATAGTGACTAAGAATTATAGAAGGAACAATTAAGTAATGGATTAATGAATAGCTCATCCTGAAGCTGTTATTTATGGTGACATCGATCGTCACCATGCTGTCATCATGCTGTCATCATGCTGTCATCGCACTGTCACAGTGTTTCAAGTTGCTGCGGATCAAACCAAGAAATCATTCATAGAATCAGCTTCAAAGTGTCCCTTCTCTCTTCACCCGACCTGATTTTGGAATAATAACACCTTCAGCGGAGATTATGGATCAGTGCTCCGCGTGATGGTGCGGCTCATGTCGTTGCCACAATTAATTTCAGTCCTGCCAGTCACGGTGACTTGTAATAATGTTCATCCCTGTCAGAAGTCTCTCAGGGTGTATTCATGCTGTAACTGTACCTTGTACCCACCTCCGCTCAAATCGTGTCTGGAAGCAATTAAATTCATACCTTCGTACCTCCTGCCATCTGGGCTCGGCATGGCCTTCTCACTTCTTTTATTTTTTTGACTGGCTGAATTAAGAGACCAGGTTGAATCTTTTTCCATTCTGTGGATTTATTCTCAAGACACAAAAGGCTTTGAATGTTCAGTGTTTGTCTTTGCCTCGTTCGACGTGAAAATAAGCCACCAGAGAATGTTTCATTATTTCAACTGGATAATAATTTACTATAACAAGATTTGCTGACTCAATGTGCAAATAACACAGCTGCGAAAACATTCATGTTAAATGATGTTGGATTAGTTTATAGTGAGCCATAGTCTTTTGAATGATTTCAGTCATTATGCAAACTCAGTTCAGAGGCCCTATTCATGTGATCAAAGAGCAACAGCTGAAGCTCAGTGTCATCTGAGTTGTCAGGTAATGCCTCGAGGGTTTGCCAAACCAGTGAGTCTGGCTGTAATAGGTGTCCTGCTGTTCACATTTAAGCAGAGTCTCCACAGTGTGCTCTGCTCATCACTGTCACGCCACGGGTTTAATGGTCGTTCACTGGCCTGCAGTGGATCCCATTACTTTGGGCAAGGACATGACTTTTCCATTAAGGAGAGAGTACTAAAAGAGTCCACGGAGGCCGATGGAAGGATCACGGTGGAGCTGCTTCACCACAGATTGGAGATGGTTATTTATCCTCTTTGGCCAGGCTTGAGAGATCACAGGAGACATACAGTTTCTCAAGACGACCCCTCTGAGCTGTCCACAAGCCACCTGACAGATGGGACTAACAGCAGCAGATGCAGCCTCCCCTGCATCCTGGAAAAATCCTACTCAGGGCCTGATAATGAGCGACAACATCTCCCATCTCTCCCTCCTCAGCTTCTCACTTCCTATTTGGACAGTGACGAATAAGAAACGTTTTGTGTCTTTTTAGCTCTGCCAAACCGGAAGGTGTAAATTGCACAAGCCTCGACAAGATGAGCTGCAGGAACCACATGGTAATCCTCAGAGCTCAATCAATTTTAACCATCCCAAAATTAATCTCCCAAAATCAAAATGTTGCTTATTAACTTTTACCTTACCATCTATAGTTGTTAGTTAAAAGTATTAGCATTCACTTTTAGTTCCAAACTGCACTCAGCTTAAGTACCAGTACATTGACTTACTTGCTTACTTACTTATTTACTTTACTTACAGTTCACTGTTTAACGCTTCATGTTCAGCAGGTATGCTAACGTTTTTGCAAACCACAAATACGTTGCTACATGTTATACGCTATGTACCACATAGACGTACAAAACATGTCACATCATGTTCACATTACATGTTTATATTTGGGTTTTTTAACCTCACTTTCATATCGGGTGGTTGAGTTACAGGCAACAAGGCTGCCAAGCTGCTGAACACAGTTTGAGTCTGTGTTTTGGCATTTGTAAGTGAAACCACTGGATAGTTGTGAGGAAGGACGATGACATTTCAACAACTGTAAGTGTGACAATAGCCATGTTTACGGTGACAAAAAACAGATATATTTTTGACGGAAAGTCAGGCCATTTCCAGCCATGGTTGTATTCAGTCCTGAAAAGACTGCCAGCCGTGTTTGTTTTGACCACAACAGGCATTTTAAGACAAATCACTATGATTTCCCCAAGTGGCTTTATGTGCCTAAACCTAACTAGATCATAAGCACATCACTGTGACAAGAAAAAAACATTTGCATCATAAAGAAACATAGTTTTAACTTGTGTCTGGTTTTGCAGAAATGTCATTTGCAAACATGTATTCTGGCGACTGGCTTGTGTTTCTTTGAAAGGAAGCTCTCAGTCCTGCTGTGTGAAGCATGAGAAGACATGCTCATTAGTGGTCAGACATTGGTTCAGTTTGTCATTTGCAAAGCAATAATATACATACATGCATACTTGTACACATAAAAATGTACAGGGAAAATCCTCATGACGACAGGGTGCCGTCGTCTTGAGTCCTGTTAAGCCTTTTTAATGCGATTTTACAGAATGCTTTAATTGCATGAGAGGTTTTACATCTAGATGTATTTAGGATGAAATATCTTGTGTCATACAACTAACCCACAAGTAGTGGGAGCTTGGTAACTTTTTATGACGCTCAGTGATTGGTCTTTTTCACCACAATGACTTATTCAATAGTGGTTTGATGCCAGTAAAAGAGATTCGAAAATCCCCAAGTTAAACCCCAGAAAGTCTTAGGAAAGAATTTCCTCTGTAAAAGCTACAGGCAACTTGATCACAGTTGTACGTAAGGGAAAGTTTTGACACATTCAGGAGAGTTCACATGCAAAGTAAAATCTGTGTGAACATCAATTTCAAGAAGAGAGTGAGGTTCCCAGGTTTTTTGGGACTCCTGCCAGATAAGTGAATACTGGAGCTCATTGTGGAAGTGGTGGGTAGCCACTGTCAAAGTTTGTGGCCATTAGTTTGGGGTTTGGAGTGTGTGTGAGGGTATGTGTGTTTGGATGAGTTAAAGATAGGTGGTCACGCATTTGTTCATTTTGTCGAGGGGATGAAATGGCTCAGGATGCAAATAATGTTCTTTGTGGTCAGAACTCTGAGAACTGGTCTGACTGGACACATTTGGGTCATCAGTCAGTGAGGGCAGCCAGGAGGGACCAGTCATAATGAATAGACAGAAGGCAAGACAAGTTTATTGGTATTGCAACTTTCAAAAACAAGGCAAGTCAAAGTGCTTTACACAAGACACACACAATTAAGTAGAACATACAGGAGAATAAAGGCGTGGGTAACGTGCTGTGCAAGAAATGAATACATAGTCCCAAATTTAACTTGAGCCCTGATTTAATAGAACTGAGAATAAAGGAGAAGTTTCCTGCAAGTTTGCTCCAGATATGCAGTGCATAAATAATAAGAAGAAGGAGGTGGCCTCGCTGTGTTTAGTTTAGTTTAATTTAATTAGTTGTGACTGTGGGGACAGAGAGCAGACCTGTCCCAGGCGATCTGGGGGGTCTGGATGGTTCGCACCAGAGCATCAGATCACAATGTATTGTGTCCTAAACTGTTCAGTGCTTCATAAACCAGCAGTAGCATTTTAAAGTAAATTATTTGACATGAAGCCAGAGTAAGGAGCTGAGAAGTGGGGCGCTTGATCCACTGTCCCCACCAACCACTGAATCAGCTGCAGTCGCCTGATTGAAAAATAAAAGCATGGACCTGTTTCATTCCTATAATTCTTGATATATTCTTCAGGTGACTAGAGACAGATTTCTGTAATTGTCTATTGTGGATGTTAAAATTTAGTTTCCTGGCTTGGTGTGTGACGTTAAACATTAGAGACTGATGCTGATCACTGACCTCTACTAGTTCTTAGTTAAGTCCAAACACCCCAAATCATCACAGTTTTATCTTTGCTCAACTAGTGAAAGAATTCGGCACATTCAACCATTAATTTGTGAAATTTGCATGGGACCGTATTCACCTGGTGATATGGTTCCATACATCTGCGTGGCATTTGCATAATACTGCTAAGATATTTTTTTGAATAGCGGAGGCCTGCAGTCCTTCAAATAGGATTCAAACTAGTCTAGCACTGTGCCAGGAAGTCCAGCCCAGTCTGTCTTCTGTTTAGTACTATTTTGTGGTCAAGGATGTCAAAATGCAGCACTGAGATCAAATAATACCAAAACTGAAACTATAACACTGTCTGTGTTCATTCAAGGTCTAATAAAGTGCAGTTTTTTGGGCTGTGATGTGGTTGAAACCATGACTGGAAAACATCAAAACTATTGTTTTGAGACAAAAGGGTGTTTAGTTATTGAGAAACAGCCTGCTTTTGCTAAAAGAAAAAAATTGATGTTGAGCATGGGCCTGAAATTAACTCTGAAAGAGTGTCCTGTTGTCTTCTATAAAAAAAAAAACTTTACATTTAACAAACAAAATGAAATTAATTTAAGTTTTGAAGCTTGATGAATGAGAGTTTGCTGGTTCCACTGGGCCTGTTAACCGACAAAGCTGGACAGAGTTACTGGTCCCCAGCAGAGGGGGAACATATCGAAGCGATGGTGGTTATCCTCGTTTGTGTCTGTTGGCCTTTAATTGTTTATAACTGTCTAGAGTTGTCTTGATTATTGTTTTATTAATAGTGTCATAATAACTGCAGTTTTCGGGGCTTGTGGGAAATAACCTAAGAGTAGAGAAATCTTGACTATTGGAAGAGGACCTGATGCCATCTAGCTGATAACCCTTTTGGAAAAGCCTCTGAGAATTGCAAATGTGTAGCAGGAGGAGGACCTCAGCTTGTAGAGCATTTGCTCCGTGTACAGAAAAGTTTTGAGGGGCTGACACAACGAGGACTGCTGCGCATAGCATATTTGTATTAGGGCTGAGGACAGACTGCAAGTGACAACATTTAAAAAAAATCAAATTTGACAAATTTACAGGTTTGAGGACATTTTGTTCGCTCCGCCGCCATCATCAAACAGAAACATGAAGCCCATACCCAATCACACAAAGTAGCAGCATATTGGGGATAGTCTGCCAGGCATATTTGCTTGGTGTCGTTTTGAATGGTGATGATTCAAAATGCAGTGGTGCAATTTAGCATCTCACCCAGTTTCTTTATTTAATCTCAGCTTGTTAGCGATATCAAGAGGGGAAGTTGGGGGGCCATAGGACAAACTGTAGGTGAGCTGGCTGGCTTGATCAGTTTTCATCAGCCTCGGCCTCTCCTCCCTTTTTTATTGTCATCTTTATAAGCAAGGTTGATGTTCCCGAATGGAGAGGTGGCGTGACGGTGAATTTAATGACAGGGTTAACCAGCGCTCCCATTTTATCAGTGAATCAGGGGAGGCAGGGGGGAGTGGAGGGACGAGGAGACTCATCCATGAGCCAGTTGTCAACAGGCTGACATTGAGGCTGTGATGTTTTGTCTCTATGGCGCCGAGGCTGCTGTGCGTCAGGGTGCATCATCTGGGGCTTGGCCAATGGATGATGGGTGTCACAAGTTAAGCTTTTTTTTTTTACAAGTTTAGGAATTTTATGTTGTAGGTCATCCCAGTCAGTATGTCTAAATTGTCTTAGAGGTTAAGGGAATTGTATCTTTTTTGTATGTTTATTTCAAACTTTATCAGCATTTATTGCCACTTTTGTGTCATTGAGATTCATGTGGTCTCTGTGTAAGTGCTCATCCTTGGCTTTCCTCCAGATGTCCAAGGCCCACAGTTGGCTGAGCCTGTACATTTTGTCATCTGTGGGAGTACAGTCTTGCACTTTTCTTTCAGCTTACTACCCCAGACTTTCCACCCAGCAGGTAGAAATCCATTTCACAGCACAGGAAGCCACTCATTTTGTTTCAATGAGTAGCACCGTGTAAATCTTGTCTAGTTGAATTCTGATGAACTTACTCATGGGGCTCAGACAATTTATGAGCATGTTTGTGCACTTGATTCTGGTGAGCAGAGATGTGCTGCACCATCATGGACGTAATTCTGTCTATAGTTTAATAAATTATTTTTTCGGTCATGTTTAGGTTGTGGGAAGCAGAGGACAATGCTAAGCTGACATAAAGTATCCTCTTGATGATTTAGTTGTAATAGAAAATGTCTTTAAATGTGTTGCAGGTTAAAAAAGTAGGAAAAGGAATAAAAGTTTTTTTTAAAAAGTGGCATATGCCTGAAATTAACTCTGAAACAACTCTTATAACAAACTTTACATTTAACAAACAAAATAAAATTAATTAAGGTTTAAAAGCTTTTAATTTGAGTGCATATGGTTTGATAATAGAAGCGATTGCCTGATGAATGAGAATTTACTGGTTCCACTGGGCCTGTTACCCTACAAAGCTGGACGGGCTTACTCGTCCCCAGCAGAGGGGGGACATATTGAAGCGATGGTGATTATCCTCATTTGTGTCTGTTGGCTCGCGGTCTATTATTTCATTCCAGATTCTCTATCTGGTTAATCTGATTTATTAGCTGGCTAATCAGCTTTATATGCCTCAGCGTTTTGGGAGACGATATTACTGTCGGCTCATGCAGGGAGGACTCGGCTTCTGTGGTGTTCAATGTCCTGTCTGAACTCCTGTCGGTGCCAGTCACAGCCCAGTGGTCATGTATGCGCTGATGGCAGCGTAAATGTTTCTTAAAGATACAGTTCATCATTTATTTCACTTGACACAAATATCAGAAGTCTTTACAGCAAACCTTTTGGAAATGTCTTGGTCAAAAGAAATCTCTGTCTCTGTGTGGTGTTTAGTGATTCTGGCACATTTTTTATACTACACTTTCAGTATTTGTTTTATTTAAAGATTCAAACATGCATGGGCCCCATGAGTAGACTAATGGCTCTAGTCTTTTTGAATTATGACTGGTGTTTGGCTCAGGACAGGAAAAGTGCCCCTTTGGATGTCTCTTTGGTAGATAAAACAGTGCCCTGGGGTGCCCCTCCAGTGCTCTTTCTGCACGCTGGTGCCCCAGCTCATACAGCTGGTGCCCTTTTTATTTTTCCGTTCCTGCCCTTTAAATGTCCCAAGTCCACCGATGCTTGAAATGTTCACAGGCTAACAATAAAAGTGCACGTTAACATGTAATCATGCAAATAATAGCATGTCAGCAAAACACATCTGAGCCTTTAGGTAGAGGCTTACAACGTACAGCCTCGAATACAGATGAACCAAGCAGCTGTAGATTTGTCGGCTGAGTCTGAGGGAGAGACAAAATTGACCACACAGGACAGAACTCAGTAAAATACTATGGCTTACTACATCTTCGGTTTGATTTTAGTTGCTCCAGCCTTCACATTTATTGCATCCTCTGCACCAAAGTAATTGTTGACACCTCAAAAACCTGGAACGTACTTTTGTCTGTTTCGTGAGGCATGAGAACGAAAAGAGAACAGAGCTTGTTGTAAAGTGTAGTTTTCCTTTAATTTAGGAAAGACTCTGGCCTACGGTCTTAATATCTGACAAATTGAATACAGTTTTTGCTCCTAGGATGTAAGAACAGCAACGTCTCTGTGTTTCACCCATCCAGCTCCTCTGTTTTGTGGTGTGTAAAGAGAATTACGGCCTCACAGCGTCTTTCGCATGGTGACAGATTTTTATTCTTGTATTTTTCTTTCAAATACAGCGGGAATAAAGACACCACTGAAGCTCTACCGTCGGTTCTTCTCCATCAACTGTGACTGTTAATGACACATAACTGCTGGAATTGCTCCCATGGGAAACTGAATACCAGACAGGACTGAAAACATTCTTTAATACCACAGGTGGATGATTCAGTCTACGAGAGAACAATGTGGAGGAACATTAAGTCTTTGAACTCAGCACACCACCTTTAACTGTGCCCCTGTTAGCTGTGTTTGACTCTGGCCAGGTGATTCACATGACTGGAGCTTCTCTCTGCACTCTATATTTTTGTTGCAACACATGTTGCACACACACACACACACACACACACACACACACACACACACACACACACACCTTTACCTCACCCGGCCTGTATGCAAACAGAGCTGAGCAGCATTTGCATTATTAATTGTACCTGTGAATAGCTAACATACAACATATAAATATAACAAGTTGTATAATGTGGTGAAGGCAAGTCAACAATAAAACATACATTTGAATGTGTAAAGCCTTGAAGGTCCAATTCAGATCAGATCGCGCAAGTGTTGTTTTGACAGCAGAGGGAAAAGTACACAGATATAATCTCTCCGTACATTTTTGCTGGAAAGACAGATCTGTCTGTCCCAAGCCCGTCTTGTTTTGGTCTTTGTTGACTCATTACTAAAGGGATACTATTATAATCTATTTCTGGAGTATGAAAGCCTGTGTTGCCTTTGCAGGTGGTTTTCTTACACTTAGAAGATTCAGGCTGTGGTCAGCTTAGTGATACTGTGTACATAAACAGTTACAACCTGCAGCTAGTAATCACCATGGGCTCAACCCTTAATCACCACGACACAATAGATCTGTGTAAAACATCCGGGCACATCGAGATTCTTCAGTAGCCTTTGTGTCTGTCAGTTAAATATGGAGCTAGAGCCAGAAGTCTTGAGGCTTAGTTTGTCATAAAGAGTGGAGGCGGGGGGGAAGCAGCTAGTCTTTCCGAAGCTCAAAAATACCCCACGATCCTCTCAAAGGCTCGTTCATGAACATGGTAGTTCTCCTTTGTCTAATCTCTACACAAGCCAAAAAGTAAAAACAGCCGTTTGTGGTTTTATAGTGAATTACCTCACTGCAAACAGACTAAGAAGATTTCCAGCAAATAACTCGCCATAAAAAACGGCAACTTTTCAAATGTACAATTTGGTTTTGGTGTGGGTAAAACAAGTGAGACATACTGTGTTAATCAATGAGCTTTAGAGGGGCTGGGAGGTTTGTTGCATTTAGACTAAGCCGTTTCCCCCTAGTACCTCGCTAAGCTAAGCTGACTGCTCCATGGCTGTAGCTCTTATTTGACGCACAGACGTCATTCTTTGCGAAAACTAGAAGAACATCCCTGCGGTTATATGCCTCCCTTGCATATTCATTTTATCCTTAGATATTTGTGTAAAACGTTGTCATAATTATGTCATTATCGTGCCGAAAATGTGTTTTCTTAGGTCACAGTGACCTTTGACCACCACATTCTAATCAGCTTAAATGACGTTGAACGAGGTCGTCATGGTGTTCAAGAGTGTTTCACTTCAATGCAGGGTGTGTTATTTCCGTCGCTCTCTCAATCAAAACAAAAGAAGAGACCAAGTAGCGTGGGATGATGGGAGTTGTTATCGTCATTGAATAACCACCATTAGCGGTGAGAATCGATCTGTGTGACTCAGGTAGACACATTCACAGACAAGCTAACGTTTTAAATTTCCATTCATGTTGAGTTTGGTCGCATCTGTCCCTCTGCTCTGTTTGACTCTCCCGGATTAAGCACCGTTACATTGAGTAAAATTACAGATTTCTCTGAGTTTTAATTATGTACACAAGTACTCAACAACAACAAAAAATAACAAATGTCTAGTTGCTTTTAGACATATAACGAAAATGTTTCATATTATATCTTTAAATTTGGTGCAAATGCTGTTGGGAGTGAGATAAATGTATTTTTAAATGTTTTTTTTATTTTCTCAGACAGCTCATCACATTACACCAATGTCTATTAGTCTCAACAGCTGAGCCTGGCTCATTTCAGGAGTCCGTATCAGTTGTTGTGGATAATGTTTGCCTCACGGAAAGTCTGAGGAGGATGCCTCCCTCGCTGTATTGTCTGCATCTCGAAGCAGAGTTTAATCTGGACTCGAGTGCGACTATCATTCTTCAGCTCTAACCCTACCATCATTTTTCATTACATTTAAAACACTGATCTAGCTCAAGAGGGACACTGTACCACACCCGCTTCCCCCCACATGCAACAAAAAAAAGCAGAAGTCTCTAAAACTGTGCATTAAATTGATGAAGCTGTTAAATTAACAGCAGCCAGGCGAGGTGCTACTTGCTGTCCCACCCTGACCTCAGTGAAGCGGCGCTGCATGCGTGGGTGGGGACAACCCCTTTGAGGTCTCTGATGTGTTAAAGGTTATTTAAAAGATCCAACTGGATGGAGGGACAAAATAGCTGGAGGGTCTTTTTCTGAGAAGTGCAGACGGGGAGGACGGGGGGTCTGGAAGCAAACGTCGAGTGGGTGTGCGGCTCTGTCATCTCAGGGGGTTTCAAACATCTGGCTCTGGCCTTTCACTTCCACTTAAAACATATGTGAAATCACTTTTATCTGAGGGGAGAATCGTGATCCCAGAGGCCTGCAGACCAGCCATCGGTGTGGATATGGTAACTTGAGCTGAACACACACTCACTTGTGAGGGTACAGAGGAAACAGTAAAATGTCACAATGTTACAGAGGCTGTTTGAGGCGATTAAAGTTGAAATGTATTTGGTGCGAGGCGGCAGAAAGAGGTGCGTTAAGGGTTGGTTTCCATCTGTGGGTCCAAATAGAGGCACAAAACGGGGATTTTACTCAGTTGATGGCAGCCACTGCTCATCCCAGACTAGTGTCAAACTGTCCTTTCTTGCCAGCGCTTGAGTCTAACGGAAATGACAGCACATCACAGCACGAACATCCCCCAAAACCACAGCGAGCGCCTGCAACGTTCACTGCTGAGTGTGGAGCCTTTAAAAGAATAACAAACGGGCAACCCTCTGACACGCTGACAGACATATCCCTTCTGATATTAGAGCTTTTATTAAAGCATGGAAATATTAAGCAAGCACTGCCCATTTCTGTTTCCTCAGGCGCTCTGAGGCTGCACGTTGGAGCCCGATGCCATCGGGATCAACTGATGTGACACTCTGTGGCCACGTATTGATCCAGAGCTTCTCCTTTAACAGCTGCATGACGGATGTTTACAGCTTCTCCTACAGAGTTTCTGAATCGGAGTCAAGTATTTATATAGTGTATTATATTTTCCAATTTGTACTGCTGAAAAATCTAAAGTTGCTGCCATACCATGTCTGACCTAAAGCCTTTAGATTACTGACCAAAGGTTAAAGAACATCCACTTCAAAGTGTTTACTAAGTCGGCCTCTAAACACCAGACTTAAATCACATTTAGGGAAGCCTTATCTGATTATCATTCTAAATTAGGATATTAACAGAGCTATTTTTACAGGAGCCATAAAGCTCCACAGGAAACTGATTCATGAGATCACAGAGCTGATACTTATCATACACCTCCTGAATTAACTGATTTTCCAGAGGGTGATGTTTTGAGCTCTTTTAAGAGATAGAAGGAAAGGAAGGCAGTGTTTTCTGCTTATTTAACAACATTTATTTTATCACCATGTGATGCAGAACACTTTAAATTTGAGTTACAGTTGCAATCCTGTTGATCAAAGAGCCAAAAGGGGTCCTTTAAAGGTGCAGTCTGTAGTTTTGGGGAGAGGAATCTTCAAACTAAATAAACAAACTCTTTGTTTTCATGACTGAATAAACTGACACACAGTTTCATACTGTTTCACTTTGTTTATATTTGGCGGACCCTGCCACCTTTCTATCTTCAAATAGTGCTTGTTTATTCACTTATGGGAAAAAAAAAATCTTAGTTTGTATTATTACCTCATCACTATTGTAAATGTTAAAATTCTGAGTTTTAATTTCTTCTCCAAAACTGCATAAGGCCTCTTTAAAATGACTTTAATTCATTTTACAGGTAAGAAGAAATCAAAATGATTGTCAAAAGTGTTCCACCGTCTTCACACCTGAACTACACTTGCCACATGGGGACTCCAGAATTCCAAGATAAATTTCACACCAGAGATAATAAATAAACAAAAAACACTCACCTCAGAGGAATTTTGACGGCCAGATATCTATCAATTGCAATAGCAAGGAGGCTGAAGATGGAGCTCTGTGTCAGTACCAAGACAAAACATGCCAGAAAGAGGCATCCGTAGAAGTCCAGCTCTATGCCGAGGCTGATGGTGATGGCGAAGGGGATGGCGAGGCAACCGACCAGAATATCAGCCACAGCCAGAGACACCAGAAAATAGTTGGTGGCGTTCTTCAGAGTGGTGTTGATGGCGACAGCCCAGCACACCAGTATGTTGCCGGATATGGAGAGAACAGCGATCGCTACTTCAATCACGATGTAGAACGGACTCATCTCAGCAAAGTGTGTTAGAGGACTTGAAACGTGCAGGCTGTTCACAGAGAAAACGCTGCTCCTAGTCCCAGGGGAGAAAAGAAGTCTTTCTGCTGTAATCCAGGAATATTCCACAAGTGTGAGCTGCACAACCAGCCATCTGTTGAACAGAAGCAATTCACTTCATATTAAGAAAAATCGGCACATTACTGCCCCTGCATCGCCAAGTTGACAAACGCTGTTGCGGCTGCGTAATAACGCATGAATCCCCCACTCGTGCTGCAGAAGTGCGCGCATAAAGCAGACAGAAAGTCACTAAACATTGTTGCCGCTCACCTTGACGAGCCTGCACATCGTCTCTGGATGTTTTCACACCAACTGCGACCGATCCGTGGAGCGTCAACGCGGCATCTGTGGATCTGTAGCGCGGGCAGAGTGTGACACAATTTACCGCCGGCAGCGATTATGAAGTACAGGGAGAAAAGCAAGAAAATGAGGAGGGGGGGCTATTTCACAGAGAAGCCACGCCCCAAACACACAAACTCTCACGCATGGGTTTACAAGTGTCACAATATGGGTGGAATCCCGAATCGAGCGGCACAGGGCCGCCGTGCGTAATTACGCGCCAGTTAAAACAGCATCCAGCGACGCCTCCACGTGCTTTCCGTTGAACGTAAATGCGGTCCTGTTTGTACAGCACACACACGTCCACGCGAGCCCGCACTGTTCTCACACACTCTCTCTCTCACTCACACACTCACACGGTTGCATCTGGTTTCAATCAGGCAGTAATCGCGCTGTATTTTGTGCCCCCCACGCCAGGCAGGAACCCAGAGGAGGAACACGCAACCGAAAAAACTCGACTGACTCACGTTTATTCGGCGTTTGTTTAATATTGTTTACCTTCTGCTCCTGGCTGACGCAAACTAGTGAGATCGAGAAGTCCATGTGGAAATAAAGCTGATGAGAAAATTACTTTTAAAGAGAGGGAAGGCCCATAAGTTTTCTAAAAGCAGAGATGATTTCATATTATTAATGGCTGTTTGTCTTGTGATGATCAATAAAGTCTCCTCTTGATGAAGCAGAAAGGTCATAAATGTTCACTGTATTTACCAAACAGACCCAATAAAGGATGTCCTTCACCAAACCAAGCCTTATTTAACTCTCCTCAGACCCATTTAATTGTCTGTAGATATCTCTCCATGGGTACCTGCCGCTGCTAAAATGCATTTCCACTCTTTTCCCACACACACAAATGTTTTACAGCCCTGGCAGAGAGCTTTAATGGGCACAGTGGAAAAGCAGTTTAACCTCAACTATAGCAACCCGCCGAGAAGCTGGTGGGTTCACATGATAGCTTCACTGGAAAAAAAGACAGAAGAGCATCTCTGTGTCAAAACCTGAAGAACAAGACTGAATTATTGAATATAAAACTTGACAATACTTTATTGATTTCACTCCAACAGTCTTCCGACTCTGACATCCGTAGAATAGAAAACTGCATACATTTCTGTCCACATTCTCACTTCTTTTCAAGGATGCATGTAAATAAATAAATAACACTTTGTAATCTTTCAAAACGTCTGCAAATGGAGGCTTGTCTAAATCATACCACAGAGAAAGTGTTGTGCCTCGTCTCTCACATGTTAAAGTTGTTATCCTCCGTTATTTAACATGGCATGCCAAATATAAATGTACATTTTGCAAAGCAGCTGCAGTACCATAGTTCTTCATGCCGAGATCGAAAAGTGGCCAAAGGTATGTCAATTGCTGCTCAGCGGCATATACTGATCTCTTAACTGGTATGCTGACCCTTGGAGTGGTATGCCGATGTAATGCCACTGGTTTTCCATCATCACATGACTGTATGTGCCGCTTGAGACTGTTTTGCCGATGTTGGAAGGCTTATACCTCTGGAACAGTAAGTATATCGATGCCCAAAGGCTATTCATCAGGAGGTGATGCCCATTCAACAGTCTTTCAATGGCATGACAGTCTCAAGCAGCGCATACCGCCATGTGTCGGTGCAATACCAGCGGCATACCACTCCAAGGATCGGTATACCAGTCCAGGGATCGGTATATGCCGCTGAGCAGCAATTGACATACCTTCGGCCACTTTTTGATCTCGGTGCTGATGGGGAGCTTTTTGATGGAAGACGTGAAGAAACAGCACTGCAGGGCACAGGAACGATTGTGATTGCGTGATTTAAGCCGAATCCTAAATGCTGTAAAACGACGCGAACATAGACATCAATCTATTCTTTTCATTAAAAAATTATTTCTACAAAACTATTCAGCAACTCTTTTAGTGTTAAATTGTTTTTCTAGTGTGGCGTCACAGATGGCAGCTAGTCTTGTTTATGTCTTTATGGACACACACAGTTAAAGGTGGGAAATATAAAGGGCTTCAGTTCAAACCTGACAAAATACTTTCTTGCTCTGCAAAGCACAACTCCGGCTCGTTCACAATAAGCTGCTCAGTGTGAGGGGAGATGCTCTGAAGCCACATCTACCAACGGTTCACTCAG
>OMLP01014288.1:0-18594 GCA_900302685.1 Spondyliosoma cantharus
TTTAAGGGGCCCTTGGAATTGTCCTAACTTTTCTCCCCTATACGGCCCCTGCCGATAAGTGTCCAACTTAGAACCCAATTAAGGAATTCCAAGGGTCCCTTAGACACATTTTGAGAACCACTGTAGCAGACAATCTTGTAAAAAGCAAATTATGGCATAATGGTATAGAAAAGGACAAAACCTATTCAACAAATCACCAATTGTCATGTTAGAAGACAACAAAAATTAACATGTAATGATTCTAATTAGCAGTGGCAAGATCACTAATGACTACATTAGAGGGTTGGCCTGGGTGAAGTTAGTGGATAAAGCAAGAGAGGTGAGGTCGAGAGGGTTTGAACATCTGCGGAAGAGGTATGAGGGTTACTTTGGGAGAAGCATGTTGTGGAAAGATGTGAGAGGGAAGAAGAGAGGTTTATGATTGTGGTAAGAAAGAACATGCAGGTGGCAGTCATCGAGAAAGATGCAGAAAACAAACACATGGAAACAGGTGATCAGCCGTGATCTCTGCTGGGTGCTAGCTAAAAGAACAAGAAAATTCAACCTTTAATATTTGTGTTCCAGACCATGGCAAAGGGGTGTGAGGACAAAACCACCAGTTTCTTGAGGGAGGCAGGCCACCTTCCGGAACAGATCCCTTTCACGTAGTAGTCCATTTTTCATCCTGACTTGACCATTTCCTATGCACACTATATTCAGAAGTCCAGAGCTATATGGTTGGCGAAACAATGGTGAAGTGTGACGCTGGTGCAGGATTTCACAAGCAAAAGTACCATCTGCATTTTTCTGTCGAACGAAAGCAAATCTGTCGTCTCTCAAGAGAAAACAACAGTCCCTTTCTTTAACAGAAGCAAACACTTCAGGGTTCATTTTGCTTACGTTCACTTCTGAATGTTCAATTTCTGACAAACGCCTGGTGACTTGCGCCAGGGGACTTCTCCCACTCCTCACATGTTTCTTAATTTGTTGCAGGTAGGTAAAACAGGAAATGTCATTTAAGGAACAGTTGAAGTGGCTGGCATCTTCGTGGAGATGAATTAATCCATGTACGTTGTATACAGGAAAGGTCTTTCCAAACAGGTCAGCACAGCACATGACGAAGTGTTTGATTAGCTCATGAGCATATTGGAGATAGGCATTGCGAATCCTATCATCTGACTCCAGCAGTATCGACATGGCCACTGTCAAGGACAAGAAATGTCTGTATCTTTCAGGGGACAACACAGCTTTCAATACCACAGGTCCTGTGTATAGCAAAAACTGCCTTTGTTCAGTTGCTTTCCACCTGTCTAGTTCATGTAAAGCCCGCGGCTGCCGAGCAAAATCACTCGGCATCTTCCCTCTCAGTGCAATTAGCTTTTGAGAAATCGCATGCTTTTGCCTCACAGATAAACAACAGATTTTTGGGCCACGTGTCAAGTAAACCAACAGGCATCTCACTACTCCCAAGCAGACCATATGCATAATCTAAGACAAATGAGCTAACACAAGGAATTCCTGCAGCAATGAAAGGGCTGACATCATTTTGGTGGTTCTTGTACTCTACTCTGGAGAAACTGTCATCTGTTTGAGAAGTGCATTCCTGTTCACTGAAAAATATTCTTCCCTCAACACACGAGCACCTCTGATTAAACATCTTTCGTAACTCTCATAGGAAGTATGGCCCTTAATACATTTTAGTAAGTAAGTCTAGCCTTCAAAAACTATACCAAAAGTCTTTAAGATACTCCCAGATTGGACTTGGTTTCTTTTGTCCACTAAACATGGCTACAATAAATGGATCAAAATGGCCACACTTCACCAGTATTGGCCAGAATTGGACAACACTACTTTTGAAAAGTGGTATGCCATCAATGTTTGCACTGAGGTGCACATCATTACTCTCCATCTGACTTAAATAATGGCAGATCCCTTTTTCTAAGATGTAGTACTTGTACTGCCCACCACATTTAGGCTCTGTTGTATTACACTGTGGTGTAGCAAGGAGTGTCCAGCAATCCACAGGCAATAGGTGCCCTTGCTTCTTTAATATGGGCAATAAACCATTAAGTGCTCTGTGCGTCAATTTGTGCTCCAAGGCCCACTGTCTCATTCATCATTCTCAAAACTGCTGGTCACCTCAGAGTCAACGCTAAGTTCCGTTTCTGAGTCAGTATACCAATAGTCCAAATAGCATCAGCGGCAAATAGCACTAGCTTAGCGAGTTTAGCCAGAGACAGGGAACTATCATCTTAAGTTGACTATCAACCTAGCTTTTGGTTAGTGCAGCGACTTAGTGACCAAATAATGGTTGTTCAGAATAAAGCTTCGGTTAACGTGAATATTTTTAGGCACTCATCATTTTTACTCATTCCAAATTAACTATGGCCAATGTTTAGCTAACGTTAGCTGATGGAAAGGGAGGCAATGGCAATAGCCACAGCAGATTCAGATGATTTAAGACCACAAAGCTAAAACAGTTAACAATACAAATACATAAATGAACATAAAATTAACTGACCTGACCGAACTTACCTTCAACTACGTAGATGAGTTTGTGCTGCGAGCCGAGCGGCCATTTGCTTCTCCAGAAAAGTTGAAGTGAAAAAATCTCCTGAATCGCGCCAAATGCTTGCCGTGTTGTCTCAGCCAATCAGAGTGGTGTTTACTGGTTGAACCCCTAAGTAGGACCATAGAATCATATCTATGCATAGAATTAATCATCTATGAGTAGGCCTACCATAACTTCCCACAAATTGCATTTCCAAATAAATAAATACATACATACATAAATACCTAAATTGGTTAATTAACTAAATAGATAACAAAATATCATCTACGCAAATAATTACTAAATTGTGTTTAATCACAAATAATCTACATTAATATTCATGAATAATATTGATAACAACAATGTTGATATTTGTCATAAATTAAAAATAAATATCATATTCATTAATAACGTAATTTCCCTGCACCTGTGTTAATCATTAGATAAAGTCAAAATTATGAAATAGAAATTCAAGAGAATGAGATAAAAAAAACAGTTGAAACTATGATAAAAATAACAGAAACATAAAACATAAAACAGAATACAAGAGCAATACCTGAATGTTTTTAAGGACAATCCAGTACATTTTCTAGCCTTTTATGTCACAACAAAACCAGGTGTTTTTACCGAGATGTCAGGACATGTGGTGATTGATACAGGGAGCAATTTTGAGCCAAAACACTTTTTTTAAACCAAAACCAAGCGTTGTTTGTGCTTAAACCTACAAGTTTGTGACAAGAGAAAAATAACACTTAAAGAGAAAGGACAGAGGGCCTAAGGTTTTAGAGGATGTCATTCACTATACACATTGTAAAGCCCACTGTGGAAATGTGATTGTAATTTTGGGCTATATAAATAAAATGTATTTGATTTGAAAGTTAACCTTTTCTTTTAACATACTTACTATGGTCAGCTAGCACTACGCTAAGGTGCCCCACAGAGACAGGTGTGTCAGGGGCAGGTTGATGGGAACCAATATTTAGAAACTTAAAGGCACAGCGTTCTGCATCTTTAATTAGTGTTTATGTTGCATATTATTATATATTTTAAGTAGATAGATATAAGTTTTGACTGATAGAAGTTATTGAGGGGACAAATCTTTTTCCTGGAGGGTCTGGACCCTGGACCCCCCATTGGCTATTAATCATTCCCAGCCTCACTGGATGTGGCACCTAATGTTTCACCGCTTTCTGGCTGACACTTTGAGCCAAAAATCTGGATCATCTGGAGATTTGAGTTGTGCTGCTATGTAGACCAGTTAATTAATCTCCAACAAATAGCTGACGTGTTGCTGAGTGAGTACTTGATAATGTGTCTGATATCATCAAGACTCCGTAACAGACTATCTCTGCATCTCTGTAGCCGGGCTCAGTGTTCCTGATGTCCGCTAGAGGGCACATGGAGGGGCCGACATTGAGTCCGTCGCAGGCAGGCTTGAGATCCGCTGAGTCGCGCACCGCAGACAGGCACGGAGGCAGACTGCTGGAGAGACGAAGGCTGCTTTATGCCGCCGGGGTTTACTGGGATTTAATAATCTGACGTCCAGCGCTTGCGCCACGGGCTCTGTCAGGTCTGGAAAGAGGAATTAAAACATCACAAAATGCATCTTTTTGGGATATGGATGTTGATGGCGGCTCTGCAGGTAAGACTATTTTAAATTGTACACCGAGTCAGCTTGGATTGGCTGAGGCTGCAGTAGTAATGATGCCCGTTAGTAGAGATAGAGAGAGGACAATGCGATTCAGACTGACTCCGCACTGACTGTTTGCTTCATTGTAGTTCGATTCTTCATTCTATAACATCCTCGACTAAGTAAAGGGCCGACGACACAAACAGCCTGTATTCTCACACTGGCAGTGAAGTGCTGCTGATCCCAGACCTGCTCCGTTTCCGCTGCACCCTTAGTAATTTATCAAACAAACCAGAGAGACGTGTTCACAGGCTGGCGGTGTCCGTGTGATGAAACATAAACGTTTCAGATGAAATGCGTAAAGAGTCCAGGTAGAAACGAGGTTACGAGGTTTGTTCTTTGACATCCGTCCGTCCTCAGATTATAGGCTGCTGGAGCAAGATTTAAGACGTTTTCTGTGTCGTGTCTTCTTTTTAGCACCCTGTCTGCGCTATTACATATTGCAGGCTGCATTTACTGCGGTATTCTCAAGCCTCCTCGACCAGTGTCACCATTCTACATTAAATTAGGACATTTCGCTAAAAAGCCTAACTCGCAGCGTACCCGTCATTTTACTGCTGTATGCTAGCATGCAGCTGTGTGTTCTGGCTGTCGGCCCGTACGTGAGCGTAGTGAGAAAATGAACTTTGTGTTAAAGTGGACATTGTGTGACTGAGCTGAAGTATTGAAGCACAAGTTTATTCTTATGATATCTCAAATAATATTCAGAGAGAAAAAAAAACGTCACGTTTTTTTTAATAAAGGCTCTGTTACGTGTAAGCGATGACAGAAAACAGCAGAGCTCCCAGTCCAGACAGTGATGTTGTTTGGGCCACCTGCTGTTCCGCCCATTCCCAAAAGGTCTCATTTGGAAAGGACGATACCAACGTTTTTCACGATTTAGGCCTACTCCACTTAATACAGTTCACTGCAGCTTAGCCTGCTGCTGAGCATGTTCCTGAATTTGTTTCACTTTATAATGTTTAAAAAAAAAAAAAAAATCATTCCAGCATCATTCCTGAATGTGAGCTACCATTTGTTTCACTTTATAATGTTTTACAAAAAAAAAAAAAAAATCATTCCAGCAGTACATTAACTCCACAAAACGTCTGATTTAATTGAAATGTATTTAGCTAAATGAATGGCAACCACTTACTGATGAGAAGATGATGAAAAAACTACATGCCCTTGTTCTCTGAACAATGTGCTGTCTTTCATCTTGCAATTTAAAGGTAGCCTACTATTTGTATGAAAAGTTTATTTTTGTGTCTCATTCCCAACTTGTCCCCACTTAACTGCCACACAAAGCATCAGTTTTTGATGAGTTGGGAAAACCAAACTGTGGGTATTATAAGCGACAGTGGCTCAGGGATAGAGCCAGTGTCTTGTTATCTGAAGGTCACTTGTTCGATTTCCCTGGTCTGCATGTCGAAGTGTCCAAGATACTGAGCCCCAAACGGTTCCTGATGGGCTGGTCGGCACCTTGCCTGTGGCAGCCACCGCTATCAGTGTATGAATAGTATGAATTACTGTAATTCGCTTTGGACAAAAGCGTCTGGTAAATGTAAACAACTCAAAAATCACATTACAAACAGTATCTTTAAAAAAATGTACAAACAATATAGGCTTTTGTTTAAAAAGTTGTTAAAAGCAATGGTAAAGGAGAAGGTGACCTAAAACTTTTTTCATTATCCACTCATCCTCACTGATGGAAAGTCAGATGAAGTTTGGTAGTCCACGAAACATTTCTGGAGCTCCACAGCAAAAAAGCATTACAGCATTCTTCTAAACAACTGAAGTAGACTCGTTTTTAACGTAAAAGATAAAAACACAAACATAAATGCCATACTGCCCGTCCAGCACAACCCAAGTCTCTGGAATCTCTGATATCCTAAATGGATTTGAAAAGATGTTATTTACACTTTGTCTTGTGCTGAAATCTGGAAATCGTTACTGTAGCTTCTATGGGTGTAAAGATTCACCAATACTAATAGAAAATCATTTTTTTTCAACAATAAAGATCGGTGTGTGGGCCCTGGATCAATATCAATGTACTGTGAGTTGGATGATGGCCTGATTTTAAAGTTAATAATCCAAAAAACATTATTTGTGAATTTAGTCAACCGACTGAATTCAGTCAACAGACTGAATTCACAAATAATGAATCTTTCAATGTAATGAGTGTTCTTTACATTAATGATATAAATAGGTTGAAAGAAAAACATTTTTTAAGAGGAACTACGCACTATATTCTTTCTGAATGACAGTAAGTTACAGTAGTTACTGTAACTGTCTTTGGCAACTTATATGAGGAAAAAATTACTGCAGATAGATGTGGAGAAGCATCTGTCCTCCCGCCCATCCTACCACCTCTTCCTCACATTTCTGCCCGAAATACAGTCAGACGCAGATCAGTTTGAAGTGTATTTTTAACTTTAGTGTGGGACTTGATGACAGCTATGCAAGTGAATGGTTTTAGATAAATGCAATCATGTTGTAATGTTGTTTTTGTTGAAAGTAGTGATAATAACTTAGGCAGGTGAACCCCCCTCCTTTTGGATTGAGAGTTTGCTTTCTTGGGGTCTCGGTCCCCACATCCCCATCCACTCATTGCTCATAGGCTACTGGCCAGTCCTTTCTTCATGATATGTTCTGGCCAGTTGTCTCTTCTTTGGTTGCTGTCATGTAATGGGAACTTGCTTTTTTTAATGTATATTTTTATTAATGTGGAAAAAGAAAATGAAACCCCCTATTGTTCCGTTCCGTTTTCTTGACCGCTTTATCCCTCTCGGGGTCGTGGTGATGTTATAGTCCCCCTTTTTCAGGGGGATTACTGGAGCCTATCCCAGTGACTTGTTGGGCGGAGGCCAGGGTTACAACCCTGAATGAGTCGCCAGCTCATTGCAGGACCCTTACTGATGGCAGAGGCTAGAGCCAACTGCACATCAGGAGCAGTTTTGGGGTTCAGTATCTTGCTCAAGGATACTTTGGCATGTAGCTCAGTCCCGCCCAGGGGAGCCTGGAATTGAACCAGTGACCTTCCGATCACTGACCAAATGGCTCTACCCACTGAGCTACAGCCGCCCACCCCCTATTGTTTCAATTGTTATTGCTGTTGGCGCCACTGTTGCAAAGATTACTAGTTTTTTGTTTTTTTTTTACCTCAGAGCAACAACTACCAATAACACAGGAAACAATGTGACTTTAGTCATTATTTAGTCTATAATGGAGAAATATTGCAGAGCTTTCTGGGGAGATTATTCTATACAGCCATTACACTGTGCAGTCAAAATTTGCTTTACTTAATTATATGCTATAAACAAAAACATGTCTATTGTCCGTTTATGTTGCAGATATTTTTAACTTTTTATTTGTAAGAGGATACTGTAGAAAATAAGGATAAGTACTCAGACTAAACTAAAGATTTGGGGAAAAAGTTCAATGCCAATTTTTTTTTAATTACCATAAATGTATCACAGTAGTATTAAAAAGAGTCACTGCATTTAATATGAGTTAACCACTTGGCCTGTCGATGGTTTTGGACACACACACAGGACATTTCTCACTAACTGTAGAGCTTACTTTGTATGGTCTGTTGTAGTGCTATGCTAGTAGCTACTGTTTCTCACTGGAATATGGACCATTTCAGTTATGTTAACCCTAACCCTCACCTTACTCATGCAGTGTTAGCAGCCGCAAACTCCCAGGTTACTTTACTATTCATTTAATTTCATTTCAGGTAAACTGTCACTATTTTTCACTCACCGTGAGCCTGTGATTCTCTGTCTTCTGTTCCTCTCCACTCTCCATAATGTCTACATAAAAATAAATTCCCATCCAGCTCCAGTCAGCAGTCAACACAACAACAGTTGCTTCCTTCTCAGCAGATTGCTGCTGCAGTCAGGATGATGTTGTGTCTGGGCTGTCCTCGTCAAAGGTGTCAGCGTGTAGTTTGATGATAAAAGAATTCTGCGGAGGCAAGACTGGGTGGAATGATAGAGCCATCTTTATTGAAACAGCCCTGTGTCCGACCAGGTCGGCCGCTACCTGGTATTCTCGAATCTGACAAAGGTCTAGCCAATACTTTTGTCCTCTGCTCTATCAGAAAACCTCTCGGACCTTCTACCTTAGGAATCTACAAAAACCACCCCCGATCTCTACTCGTGCAGGCCTTTTTGGAGTGCCTCCGATTGTACCTCACTTCTTCCCTAATTGGTCAGTTTGTTCATCTATCCAATAGGCTAAAAGAGGAGTTGACCTGTCCTCCTGCTCATCTACCCTAAATCACTACCTAACCTGTTGTTAATTATTAGGTCTTGTCCTTCAGGCAGCCCACATGGTCATCCTGTCCTTCTATGGGACCTAAACATTTTGACCCTTCTCACCATCTGGCATGAGGATCAAACTCTGTTTTATTACTTTATAGCGGCCCAACTTTCTCACTGTCCTCTAAACCCCAGACAACTGAATCACGGCTCCGGGGACCCTGGGCCTGTAAACCCCGCACCGGCTACATTCCTTAGCTCTCACACGGAAAAACAGTTGGTCACAGATAACTCTAAACTAAATAAGATAAGTGTTGCAGTCCAGACACCTCAATGGTAAACAGGAGAAAGCATAAATCCACTTTTCAATCCCAAAAGTTCGTATCTGTATCTGTGTCAGAACAGAATCGGATGTTTATTTTTCCGTTTTGGCTTAGTTTTCGACACTCTTGCCAGCTTTAAGCAGCTGAGCAGTAGCTTGTTCTTCAAAAGACTCTAGAGATTTGTTTTGTTTTGTTTTGATAGGGAGCCCCCTAAGCAGTGGAAATAACATATTTTACGTTTAATCATGAAAGTACTGCAATACTATTTGTATGGAATATATATTATTATTTATTTTAAACATTCTACTTAATTTTGTCTCTGAAAGTAAACTAGCATGCGTTGTTTCATCATTTAACCTGCCTTTTCTTTCTTTGATAAACTGAATAATTGTTTGGTCTATGAATTGTCAGAGGACAGTGAAAATGTAGTGTAGTATAAATACCAGTGACATGCAGGGGAGTTAAAATATAATTAAAAAAAAACTTGCTGTGGTTTATTCATTCATTAATAGGAGGAAATTCTGACTTAGCTCATGACTGTTCTATAAATTTGCTTTCTGTATGATTTCAACATTTTTAAATTTATGCATTTCCTGTTCAAATACATGAGAAAACAACCACGCTGTGCCACACACATTGACCGACACAGGCAGTTGGCGCATGCCCATTGCTCTCTCTCTTTATATCGCCATTAAACATGTTTGATTACACATGTACTACACATGCTGACATTCGACAGTCTGTCTAATATATTTAATGAATGTGTGTGACATATTTAGTCTTTCCGATCGGCCATTAATGCACAGTGAAAATGCACAGGGTGAGGCAGAAAGTACCGTGCTGCACCGATAGGAGGTAGTGCGGAGCTCCATGCGCACAACGCATGTCGCTGCGTGCTCTTCTTCTACGCACAGGATGGATGTTACAGCGTTCACTGTGGCGTTCGCTACGCCAACTTAGCGGTGGGGTATCTGAAGCTGGCTCGTAACCTGCAACGCAAAAAAATCGTCTGAGAGACGGCTTGTATTTCGAAAACGCGTTAGTTGGGACACTCGTAAGTCAAGGTACCACTGCACGAGCTTCTAATTTGGGTTCATATATTTTTACATCCAACTCCAGTCAGTGCCTCACCAGTCATGAGATTTTGCAGTTTGATACTCCCCACTGCCCTGCCCTAACCTCCCCCTATTTTTCCCCTCTTCCCTTTATGCCTGCACTCTAAATGTCGTCACTGAAGCATGTGTAGCATCTCTATATAAAAGCAAAGAAATCTCTGTCAGTCTGTGTGTGTGGGTGTCAGTCTGTGTGTGTGTGCCTCAAATATCTCTGCAGATCAGGATCAGACTGACCTGAGTTTTTCAACATGGCTACTGTGTGGTTTAAGGGTGTGCAACGTCGGCTTTGTTTTGACTAAAAAGATACCATTAATAAATTATTTAATATATGCTTTACGAATTGTCAATCAGCCACCATAGCCACGTGCGCGCCAGAGCCAATCACTGCAGAGCCCACCCCTACGTCCCACCTTAAGAAACGCGCCGATTTATACCTGCAGCGGCACAAGCTGGACCGGGATTTTGCCGGCGGTTCGGTCCCGTTCTGTGCATCTAAACTGACGAGTCTGTTCTGGTCTGAGGAGATCCGGATACACAAGGACGCCCCACCTCCTGAGTCGACGGACGCGCCGGTGCGTCCAAAACCGGATTTACAATAAATACTGTATGCCGCGCTTTTTCGCGAACATTGCCGGGTAAGCTGCACGTTTGTTGCAGGAATAGACGGTAAAAATGGGCTTTTGTCACGAAAGTGTCCGCAAGCAGGAAATGTTTGCAAGCAAAAAAACACGTTCCTATTGGTGGAAAAAGGCACCACACCAACCAATCACAAAATTATATGGCAAACGTGATTGGATTGCTGAGGGACAGGGGGAAGTTGTGGGAGGGACAGCAGCGAAAGGATGACAGCAGCAGTGATGTGAAAGAGACAGCAAGTTTTGAGAGTTGAGAGATATGTGACATTTAGCACCTTTGTAGTGTGTAGTTAGTGTGTTATGTAGTGTTTGGATTAATGTGTTTAGTGTGTAGTGTAGTCGTTTTTTTGTTTTGTGAGTCAAAACAATGAGGAGACTGCTGAACGTGGAGCAGGCAGGATTTTAGGTTTTTTTGTGATTTTAAGTCCATTGTGTTAAAACAGTATGTCCAAATGAAAAAATAACTGTACAGTCACACATGTAAGGTTGTGCTGAAAATAATGACACCAAACAAGGCAAGGTAAATAGTTTTAAAGGTGAAATATAATGGTAAAATCAAAATAGTCAAAAAACAATCATAGCCAAAACCAATTATACCCTGACGTCTCACCTTCAAACACAGCCTCATTTGGCCATCCATGAAAAAGCTACTTAACCTCCCACTTTTCAAGAGAAATACATACTTCCTACGGGCAATGCACTAGTAATACAGAAACACAGAACCACATCAGAGTCTCACTATGTCTGTTTACTTCCTTTCCCCTTATGCTTATTGGGAGAGATACGAAAGCCTGCTCTGCTAAATCCCTCCTCCCCCACTTCTTCCGGGCATGTCAGCATGGGCAGTGAGGACGATGAAGGTTTAAAGTTTTTGGGTTAAGTGGAAGCAAATCACAGCACCCTCTTGGCATCATTACTCTAATCACAGTAGAACACCCCCACACTCTAACACTCATACACTAGTACACACATTAACAAGCTGCAACAGATGCTGTCTGCGCTGCAGAGGAGCTGAGATACTTGTATGTGTGCCCATATGTGGGCCAGGAGTAGAGTGGGTGTGGGGGTGGGGTTCATGTCGGGCCATGGCTCAAACAACAAGAGAGACAAAAGTCTAGATGTAGTTATCATCAAAATTAATTGACCCAGTTGTCTGCTGTTCCTCATGGTGATTGATAATGAACTAATTTAACTAACTAAATAAATCACTGATCTAATGATGACTCTAATTGCTTCTCTCAATGTCCTCTTTCCCTTGTTTATATCCACCCTTGAAGCTGCTGTAACTGATACATTTTTATTAATATAAGTATTAAATAGCTCTATATTCTACCAGTAATCAGTGTTAGAGTGTTTGGTCAGCAACCCATGTCCCTCCTCCCCCTCAAGCAGGAAAAAAGAAAATGCATTTTCAGGTATTTCTGGTTTTCTGGTCCTGTCTGCTCGTGAATGAGCATGATCCTACTGTTTGCTGCGATGTCTGGGGATTACAGTTATACGTCATGTGGTGACGTAAATAGAAGGGAATGGATTGCTAACCGCATAACTGACAGGAAGTTAGCTCAATGACGCCAACACTTACAGCAGCTTTAAGGCTACATTCAAACCAAATCAGGTGGTGCGACGAAATGCTGCAGGTTTGTGTGGCGGTGTGGGAGTGTCATTTTTGAATTATTTACTCCCTAATATGCTTGCAAATATATAATATGTTTCATGATTATTATTTTTTTTAATAATGTTATAGATGCTGATGAAACATTGTCAGGGTATCCAAGAGAGTCAACCTTCAGTTTGATGAAAAGTCATTAAAAAGTGACAAAAGTGTCTTAGCCAATAGGTTGTGAAGGCACTGAGATGTTATCTCAAATGCATGCAAATATCAGATTTAAAAAAAAAATCCCTTTCATCTTTCGATTCCTTCCCTCTCAAGGTTGTTGTTCTGGGTGAAGAGGCAGAACAGTCATTGTCAAGCAAGGAGGGGTCGTTGCCATGCACAAGGGGCTTTACTCAGAAGGAATACATCATAGAAATGGACCAAGAGTTGGCAAAGGGACAGGCTGTCTTCAACGGTCAGTACACGTGCACGGGCACACACACACACACACACACACACACACACAGACTTGGAGCGGGGACAGCTCCAGTAATAATCCCCTGCTGTTGGGTGGGAGTTGTTTAAGAGTACTGATATTTGAACCATAATGGAGCTTCAAGATGACAGACCTTTTTATGCTGACTGAGTGAGGAAAAGAATGTGGACCAATATGTGTTGTCCTGATTACCACGGTTTGATTATTATGATGAAACATGACTGGGAATGGTGAATTGAGCATCCTTTGACTGTCTTGTTAATTTTCTTTTCCGGAGGGGTAGGATGTTGAATGGTGGTCTCCGCGCTGTTAAAGAGGGCTTTTACCCTGTCACTAGTACACAATTCTTGGGGGATGTCTACTTCTAGAAAGGATTAAGTTATTAAAGATTTGTATACACATCGTCTTTACTGCTTTGGGATAAAAAGTCTTAAGTTTGAGGAGCCGGTGAGTAATTTTCTTCAAAGAAAGCAAGTTTATTAGCATATTATTTATCTTTGTAGCTTTAACCAGCTTAAAAGGTTCTTCCAGCTATGGTATCATTGTAATCACCAGAGTAATCACTGAGATGTTGAAATTTAACACCTGCTGAAAATAAGTCAGAAGGAGTTGTGAATATGAGGGCACGGGATACAACAGATTTTTAAGCAAACCACCTGTTTAGCCAAGCTAAAATGACCTAGATAAACTGTGGGCTTCTTTACAACCAGTCAGGTTGTCAAGTTGTGATAATAAATTTAATTATAAAATCAAGCAGTCACTATATTCTACTGGTCAACCAAAAAGTATTGGACTGAACAGAAGTACTTTAATGTTTGTGAATAATGTTTATTTCTTCTCTTAAAATCTTACATTGCCTGGCCATATGATCTTGGTGGACAATTATTGCAATAGTTCTAGTGTATGTCAGCGTGAACAGTATCATTGACTGGCCCTCAGCGTATAAGCAGCAGGTGATGTTAAGTAATGCCATGTTCACACTACAAGATTTATGTAAACCTACTGATTGTGACCTTGCCTAAAGTCATGGTCAACGTTTATATTTACTTGTAACGAACATGTATATCATGGCAGTCCTGACTTCAAATGATTTCTCCAACTATCATTTTTCTGTGCTGGAATTAGTGGAATCCATTCATTGGTTCAATAATGAATTTATTTGAGGTCTTCTGAAAATGTTACCAAATCTTGAGCAACTTGAAATATTGATTGTAGAAAGTTGTCACACTCGCTTCTTCTGAGTGATGTCACTCTACATTTATTTGTGGCAGTCCGCCACAATATCAACATTGGCCATCACATATTGATTTTCTATTTTTGGAGCTGTGCGTCCCATTCTCACTCACTCAAAACAGCGCAACTGTCAGTGAATAGCATGATGTTATATATTCCGATACAGTGGATGCAGTGTGGTTTTTAGTCCGCCAGTAAAACCAACGAAGACGAGGAGGAGGCCTGTTTCATGCAGTTGGCTTGATCGTAACTTCCTCCACAAAGAAGGCGTCTGGCCTCATCGTCGAGATCCAGGCCATGATGCCAGTTTTCTCGTGTTTGTCTTGTTGTCGTGGCCAACCTGTGTAATTACATCATCATGTGATGCACTGGGGACTTTTTTCCTAAAAGCTAGCATTCTGAAAGACACGTCTGTAAAAATTACTGCGAAATTACTCATTTTACTGTCAGAATTGGGCAATTCAGTCCAATAAAAGTAAATAAAAATTCTCAACAGGATATGTGTTTTGTGGTTGACTTTATAAAACATACTGCTGATGAGGAAAGCAGATAACATTGCTGGTAGAGAGAAACGGAAAGGAGAGAGAAACAGAAAGGAGAGGCAAGCCAGTGTGCGTTCATTAAATGTCAAAGCCACACTATTTATGGCTAATGCAGGCAAAGTCTGAAAACAGTTCTAAAGAAAGATGATTTTAGAGTTTAATTTTCATGTCGTGAAACTATTAAAACAACTGGTGCCAACTCTGAAATATTAACAATAAACACTTACAACAGACAAATAAGGAAACAATTAAGCTTCGTAACCTATTCAACTAGTGTAGAACCACAAAAGCCAAGGAGAAATGATGAAATAAACACAGTCTGTGGGACTCCCTGTGGGATATGAAGCAGCATGGAGGATGGAACGAAACAGCAGCAAACACATCAGATAACATAGACATTTCCAGTAGAATTAAGGGGTTAGGGACGATATTTCTGGTGTTTGGCAGAACTGGCATACACAAGAAATCGTCGTAATACCTGATGCACTGGTGGCACTACTTTAAAGTGGGCAAAGCACTAATAATCATGTTAGCGGTACTTACTCAATTTAAGTTGCTCATCTAGAACTTTATAAATGTTACACCATATCAGTCGCTCTAAAAAACTTAAAATGGTTATGACATGTATCTATTTCAACACTGCAGCAATATAAAAAATGCATTTTTGTATCAGTGGTGGACAGGGAATTAAGTGAAACAATGTAGAGACCACTTAATCCACTGATTAATGTGATTGCATATGTTACCTTTCCAGAAAAAGGTAGTTGGTAGACCTCTGGTTTAACAGTGTTGTAGCCTGACGTGTAGCTGCTAACTTGGTGTCACTTTCAGTTGAGTGAAGAGTATTGTATTGTAAAGTTACTGCTGGTGAAAACCGAACATTTCCTGCTTTTGCTGCTTTATAATAAAATAACTTAATGGAGGGGGACTTTTATTGTGAAAAATGTATTGGTAAATGGTATGATATTGTTTATATTTTTTTTAAATCCTGCCTGTATCTTTTTCCTATCACAATATGTATTTCAGTGGAAGAAAGTATCACGGTGTCAGTTTAGGACCAAAACTATGGCCTTCATTTACCCTTTTTCGCTTTCAATTTTCCAATGTGTGTAGTTTCACATGAGAGGAAACCTCTCTGTAATGTCTGCAATTTAACAGCAATCTAGGTAGGGAGAAACATCATCTTGTATATGGCTTGCTCCACAGAGGGCAATCACTAGTCAGACTGAAACTTATTCGACTGGCACATAGGGAGATATGTGTGTTGATAGTCGATATATCCACACAAACATCTTTGCCAGTTGCTGCTTCTGCATTTTAGCTCCATACAGGAAGTCCTAAGACCCTTTGTTGTCTCTAAATTAGCTTGTCACTGTTGAGAGAATTCTGCCTCTTAATATAAGGGAATGAAAATTGTAGGCACTGTGTCAGATCGTGATAGTGTGACCCAGACTCTGCAGATGCTGCAGTATTAGGTAATATTTTTTTCAGTCATTTTAGTCACATATGTATCAAAGATAGTTTAGTTTCATTCTGTTCTGAGGAGGGTTATCTAAAGGCTTTTTTGGCCAGGAAGGATGCCTGATTGAACCCTTGGATCATACAAATGCGTTTACTACTGCTAAGATTGTTTTCAATTTAGGAGGACAAGTCTTTTGTTGTGAGTAGGGATGCACAATATTGGAGAAAATTTACATTAAGATTTTTTTTATTTTGTGCAGTATATATTGTGAATTATAAAATTATAAAGTATAACAAAAACAAAAAGGTCTGTCAAACCATATAAAATCATAAAGCAAATAGCTAGTAGCAATTATATATATGTCTCCAAAAACCAGCCGCACTGCAACAACAAATGGATCACAACTCAATGAATATTGATGAGAACTGTGACAAAATAATAATGTAGTGAATGTCAGTACCAGTATACACCACGATGACAGAGAGAACAATTCCTGATGGAGAGTTGTACTGGCGGAATTTGTGAATATCATTCTGAGCGCCAAAGCTCACTCTGCCGCAGAATGGACTGTACATTCGAAGCGCTGTTGGAATAGACTGCACACAGCAGCGAGTCAAGAGCAGTAAACAATGAACGGTCATGAAACACTAACACAAGTAGCAACTGCAGACAAATGAGTGTAATTCAACACAAGAGTGAGCTGTTCACTAACTGCTAGCTTGGAGGCTTTGTTTCTAAAAACATATTCAGGCATATTGTTACAGTAGTATGCAGGGCTCCAGACTAACTTTTTGCATTGGTTGCACTGGTGCGCCTAACTTTTTTTATTTAGGTGCACCAACACAAAAGTTAGGTGTACCCAAATTTTTCATAGTGTCGCCTTTAACACCACAAGTTCACATTTTTATCGTTTTTCATATACATTCATATATTGTGTAAATGATTTTAAACAAGAATAAAATGTCTATTTCATATAGGCTATCTACTGCTAGATATTGCTATTGTGGATAGGCCTTAACACTTACCTTGTGCAGGACCATGCTCCACCTCGATGTGTCCAATTAAAATATTGACGGGCCTCCCAATCCGCAATATCTGACTGTAGACGATCACACACTCCTTGGTTGAGATGTCCGTGTCACTGTCAATCATAAAAGACATGTACATGCAATTCCCAATTTCAACAGCTGTCTTTCTCTTCAACAACTGTCTTTCTCTCCAACGTGTCGGCTATAACACCAATAAATTGGGCACACGCAACGTCATTACTGTATGTCGGGTCTAATCAATTTTTCTTCATTAGTATAATCTCCGATTTAAATTTAATGAAGCGCAGCTCCTCTTTTGCGATGTCAACATCGAATTTGATTAACATTTCTGATTCCTCAGAGGACCTGAGGGTTGCTGCCTGCCGCTGAAATGCAGCCGGGAGAGGAGCCATTTTATTAACACACTTGTCCCGGCATGAAGTGTGTTTTTGCGAGACGTTATGTGTCTTCAACGTTTCAATACGAAACATTGTCGAGCTGCTGCTTTTCTTGATGAAAAAGCTATCTATGTGTCTAACCATCTTCATTTTTCATCATCCGTTTCCTTTATCTTTTTACCGCGGGTGGTCAGGTCGCAATTTTGAACACACACAGCCCGGAGCAGTGGACAGCAATATCTGGACCACAGCCAATCAGAAGCAAAGGCCTGCCCCATCTCTGTCTTTGATTGGTTTAATGTACGATATGAGCCTACCATTACTGTGAGTTCGGTCAAAGGAGATCAAACGCTTCATTCGCAGAGAGGCAACAGATGCGATGGAAGTTTAGGTGTTCGCATTGAAAACGTTGGGTACACCAGCGTGATCTAGGAATAATTTTAGGCACACCTTTACAAATTTAGGTCGCACTCTAGAGCCCTAGTATGTCTCATTATTTCTAACATCACGCAGTTGCTTTTAGTCGCGGGCATTGAACTACAGGTTTTTCTCACTCGTTCTCATCTCTCCGCACAGAGAGATAAAACAAGCGCACCTAGTTAAGTACGTCACATTCTGTTGTGTGTGCAACGTCATACATCCGCCAGCATGTAGCAGCAGAGATCTCAGGTAGCGGCAGCAGCAGGTGCTATGAAAAATGGAGGGAGAATTAATTCCCAAGAAAAACAACGCAGGATCCATCGTCTGGCGGTGGTTTGGGCACAAGAGGGAGGACGTTGAACAAATAACCGTAATATGTAAAGTTTGCCGCAAAAGCGTCGCCACAAAAGGTAACGCTAGTAGTACAACAAATTTATATCACCATTTGAGAACCCACCTGCTAGAAAACGAAGAGTGCTTGAAACTCCGCACGAGCGCATATCCAGCCAGTGCCATATCAAAGAAAGTGCCGAAGCAACCAGCGCCTCTGGCGTCTTCTTTTTCCAGAACAACACCATACGACAAAAATAGTCAAAAACAGAAGGAGATAACGTCCGCAGTAACCCACCACATAGCGAAAGACATGGCCCCAGTGAATGTGGTTGAAAAGCCCCGATTCAGAAAGCTCATCAACACACTTGACCCAAGATATAATCTACCTAGTCGCACATATTTTGCATATTTTTATAACTTTTTATTTATGCCATACATTTCATACAGAAGAAACCAAAACTAAAGCTGTGAACTTTTCATTTTGACCATTTGATTTCCTATTAGGCAGCTAATTTTTATTTTACTGTTTTTTTTAAATGACCTGTGTGACA